>JAUMHR010000047.1:5808060-5823609 GCA_032361145.1 Enteromius fasciolatus | reverse complement strand
TGGCACTTCAGTTCATAGAATGAGTAAAGGCAGGTGAGCGAATACTTTTGGTAATATAGTGTATATATATATATATACACAAAAATAATTTTTATAGGAAGTTAAGTACCAAAAATGATATATTACTAGTGCTTTTAATCAATAAAAAAAAAATTAAACTAATTAATTGCATGTTTTTTTACCTAACTGTAACGTTTTAAATATACGTTTATATTGCAATAATTTCACATTCAAACATTACATTAATGTTCAGACAACATAAAGACAGCACATTTTTTTATATTTGTATAATATCATCTTTTACCAGCATTTCTCTGATGTCTCTGGAATTGTTTTTTCCCCTAGTAGCTATTTAATCATTGAATAGCCATTCAACATTATCTCATCAAACCATTAAACCAAACAATACTGCTCATCTATAAAATATTGCTCATATAAAATATGTTGCATGCTTGCACAGTTTTAAGGCAGCTTTAATCATCTTTTTGGAAGCTTAATGACTTAACTGACCACGACGTTGCATGCACGTAGCTTATTTCGTGCTTTGAAATAAAAAGATAAAGCCTACAGCGTGCTCTGGTATCTTGTTTATGTATTTGAAGAGCGCACGCTGCAAGCACAGTACCGTTTGCCTGGCGCTGAAGTGAGGTGGAACGCACGTCTGAAATGTCTCCCATTTGTGTGGTAGTAAAAATGTTCTGCAACTGAATAAATGCACTTCTTGTCCAGAGAAAAAGTGACAGAAGCAGCAGTTGTGAGTGGGTTGACCAATCCTAGCCAGTATAAAAATATTTTTAACGCATTAAACTGAAAAAATTATTTGCATGCAAGTTGCAATCTTTACTGTGTTTTTATTTAACAGAGCAGACGACTGCTTCTGTGCCACACGGAAAGTGGACGCTGCATCCACAGAAGCCAAATTCCTGCAGGACCTGGGCTTCCGGATGCTCAACTGCGGACGAACTGACCTGGTCAAGCAAGCAGTCAACCTGCTCGGGCCAGATGGCATTAACAGTATGAGTGAACAGGTGGGCAGATATATTTCCACACACACATAATCCCACATTTGTGTGACATTCGGGCCTGACTTTACTTTTAGATTTGTGTCTTGCTGAGTAGATACATTTTTTTAGATTAGGAATACTATATCTCCGACTGCTAAAAATGGTCGTACTTCAAATTGGCATTTTGATGAAAGATCAGTTCTGTTTGTACAGCATCTTTTGTTCATGCACTCACACTTTATGATGCGGTAGCCATGTTAGTCATTTTAAATTGAATCGAATTAATTACAACACCAACAACATAATAACATACTGTGATTATGAGCAGCTCCACAAAATAATTGTGATGAAATAATAACACATCCGTAAGTATTAGTCAGCACTTGCTCTGTAATTACTCCCTGATGTAAATGCCAATGTAAACTGTGACTTTTCTCACATCTGCCTTCCATTGTTTGCTCCTTCGCCTGTATGCTATCTGCCTCAAACTATTAAATACTCGAGCATCAATGACATTTCCGCAGCGTGTTATTTAAAGAAGAAAAATGCCCTAGTGGGTTTTTTTATAATATGATATGTGTGAAGAAAGATGACCCACATAGACAATTAGAGGCTAAAAAAATAAATAAAGAGTTGCATGACCTTTAAATAAGGAAAAACGCTTCAAATCTGAGCTGATCTGTGTAGGAAGCATCTAACGCGATAGCGGTCGTGACACTCGGCATTATGAATCAAATAGTGTCACCCGTATCCGACGCTGGGTTCGTGTTATTGTCACAGTCTGTCTTGAGTACAGCAGCCAGTTTATGCGAAGAATGACGGCGACATGCAGATGCTGACAAAGTGGATTAAACTAACACGTAAAATTGAAGCGACACACAGGCAAACACAGGGAATGCGATGACAAAGACAATTGTTGGAGTCCAGCTGGGAATCATTGAGAGTAACTCCATCTTACTCTGGAAGAGTTGCTCCGAAGTCACGCTGGCAAGTATGGTACTCGTTATTTCAAGAAGAGCCTTGAGGGGAAAATACATCTCAAATGACAAATGAATCTCCTTCTTCATGGTGAAATCTGTTTGCAGAGCTGCACGCTCTTGAGTTAGTCATAGAATAAAGTGTTTATAGTTCGTTTTTGGGCACAACATGAAGCAGAGTGCATAAACCCCTTCCCCTGTGGTAAAATCACTGTATAAAGCAGTATGGTTGCTTGTTTACATAATATATGTGTGTATTTATTATGTATATAGACAAACACGTACAGTATTTACATGTATATATTCTATAAATACATGTACATTTCATAAAATATATACTATATGTATGTGAGTTTATATATAAATAATAAATATACACAGTACTCATAGATATATAATGCAAACATTTATTTTGGATGAAATTAATTCTGTTAATCGTTTGACAACACTAACATTCATATTAATATAGGTTTATTTTATCTATAAATATACTTCATGTAGAAACATAACTGATTTTTTTTAAATATATACATGCATGATTGTGTATTAATATATATTTTATAACAAGTTTAGTTTTTATTTGTCAACTGCCCATGTACATAATAAATATACACCGTACGCACACATGTATTCTGTAAACAAAAACTTTTATTTTGGATCCGATTAATTGTGATTACTCGTTAGACAGCACTATAATTTATTACTCTGAAAAGGCATTAATGAATAAGTTGTCCAAAGTTGTTAAATGCTCAAAGCTAATTGCTGACTTAGTGCTTTCACGCGCTGACGCTTTTGTTTGTGTTTCACTAAAGCAGCTGTAGATTTGATGGCCTATAGAATAAATAGTTTTCTGTTTAAAGTGCATTAATTGAGCATCATCCATAAAGATTAGTGTTCCTCTCAGTTCATTTAAATAGACACTTTAGGGGTTTAAGAAACCGGTTTTCAGACATTTTGTTCAATAGCCCTTACCTAGTGCTGCAGTAACAGTATAGCATATGTAGTGTAGTATGTGATAAGTGTATTTGGTTGCTTTTTAGGGCATGACCCCTCTAATGTACGCGTGTGTCCGTGGGGATGAGGCCATGGTGCAAATGCTGCTGGACGCTGGAGCAGACATCAACAGTGAGGTCAGTATTAATTGGTGGACATTTCTGTCTTTAGTGTGTTGTTGCTTTGTCTCTATTATTTTAACTAACCTGTTTCTATAAAACATAACAAACTAATCTCTCTGTCATCTTCCTGGTGCTGTTTGCATGAGCTTGTGTAGAATTAAATGGTGGTCGTACATTATGTGTAATGCAGGTGTGTCTACTTAGGTTCTCACGGATCTCATGGATATTTAATGAAATTAGCATGCTATTGATTTCCAATGCAATTAATGTATTTGTACAAATGCCATATTTTAAATACCATGCATCGATTGCCTGAAGTAGATACACTGATTGTGAAGCACTGTGGTTGAAAACATGAAACATGATAATAAAAGTGGATTCGAACTGATTCAGCTGGCTAAAACAACATTTACTCAGTCACACAAGTGTGAAATCCTTCTTTTATATTTAAATTAAATGTGTTTTTTTTTTTATTTAAAACATGTTTCATGTATTTGCCTGAGGAGTGACTCTCAAAACCGATCAAGAATGTGTCCAAGTTTGTTTTTACCACAAAATTTTACATTGGGTAAAGATAAGGAAGCCTGTTACATTTTGTTTGGGTTTTTTTTTGGCATTGTGAGATTATTTTGATGACAATCAAGGATGTTTTCTGATTACTATAACATGCCTGCATGAGAATTCTCACTATTCTTAATGGTGTTTCTAATTACTATAATTTAGTTTATTTTGACCTTTATTATGGTCATTAAAAATTATTCAAATCAGCATATATTAAAGGCAGCATAAGAAGTACTACCACAATGAATAAGTACTGTGTACTTTCCCAAGTGAAAAACACTCAAATGGGTTGGAAATACATTTATTATGTGCTAAGTATGCTATAGGTACATTTACATATTTATCTACTTACTACAATTGTACTTTTAGTATACTAAATTTGTATACTTAAAGTGTGCTGAATTTGAACAAATTATATTGTACTTAATGCACTTTGTGTGGAAGTAACGCTAAAGTCCAAATAACCACATACTGAAGTATATTTGATCATGCTAAAGGACCTGAACAGCGAGTAAACTTTAAATATCTTACCAATATTATGCAAACATTAATATGATTTATTATATGTAAATTATAAATATGCAATATTATGCAAGGATCTTACAATCCTCATAAATAGTTATTTAAAAACAATTTTTTTATTTAATATTAAAAAATGTGCATTGTTTACAAGTAGTACACCTTATAAAGTTGAATGGCAGTTGTTATATATGCAAGTCTCGAGCAGTATATCAGTGAATATGTCAGTAGATTTGAATCTCAAATAAATCTAGTATATAAATATATTTTAAAATGAATATTTTTTACTTGGGTTAATTATTCCATTTCTAAATAATCCTTTTTTTAAATATAGTTTTACACGGTGTTAATAAAAATGCATGGAACCTTACGTTCTTGACCGTTTTTGTGAAATTCACTCCTGTAGATGTCATGATGTGATCTTGTGCTCTTTAACCTTTTGTCGTCTTCCTCGTTTGACCCTCAGAGGACATTTTTATTACACAGAGTTGTTGACTTAGGCAAAGCACCAAATGCATATGCATTGATAGTACCTTGTTTTACAAATTGCTTCAAGCTCAAGAAGAGTATCAGCAAGTGGGCAGATGTGCAGTTACGTTTTCTTGTGCAAACAATTGTTTACCCTGAATCAATGGGTTCCGAAAGGTCATGCTTGCCAAGACATGAACAGATGCCTGCATAATTTAGCACTGATTACAGGAAAGCTGAGTTTTGCATGCAGTAAAGCTGTAAGCGTTAAAGCCAGACAAGCCTTCTTTTTTTGGTGCTTTGTACGTGAGTCACTTCTCGCTTACACTTTTAGTGTTTGAACTCGCTGCCAATTATTCTTCCTGCAGTCTTCGCGTTATCACTATGAACACCGTGAACTAGATCCTAAACCGTGGTCAAGATTTTGAGTAAAGCGAGGTGGGCGTGTAGGAGTTGTCCAAAGGAGAGCAAACGCCAGTAAACTCTAGATTAACGTGGGCTGGATGGAAAGAAGGGGTTTGAGAACAAAACGAGCACTGGCTCTTTCTTCTTCTCTTCGCTTGAATTAACAAAACAGCCAGACGGCGGAAGAACTTTCCAACTTTCCGCTCACTCATTCACTCATTCCTTCCCCTTTTTTTCTTGCTCGTACTCCTGCAATTTCCGCAATTGGAGCTTAGTGTGCTGGTATATGATGGCTGAATTTTTCTCTCCCTGAACTTCACCTATATGATTCCCAGGTGCCCAGCTCACTACACAAGCACCCCTCAGTTTATCCCGACACCAGGCAGGGGACTCCACTCACATTCGCCGTGTTACACGGACACGTCCCTGTCGTGCAGGTAGTGGCGCTGTCAATGATTTGATGCCTTCCACCTTTGCACTTTCCTCAGTTATTATTATGATGGCACCATCATCATAATAATAATGAAACAGTTTGATTTTAGTTTTGGGCTGGATGGTGCTGCCCTGGTTCAGATGAACATGGATGGGCGAAGATAGGTATCAAGAATGAGGCCAGTTTATTGACTGCGCACTCTATTCTTACCCCAAAAGTGGAATAAAGTCTTACTTTGATTATAGATACTAGAAGTGGCAAATCCGATGACCTACTAAAAGCCCACTTATTTAGCTTCTCCAAAAAGAATGGAAAGGCAAGGTGATATTTCTTGAAGCACACATCCACCACAGTAGGAAAAATATAACAAAATCCTTCTTTCTGTAGGAGTAATTTCCCATTTTTTGAACAAGACAAACAGACCAAAACCGTGCACTTAAAGCATCAAGAGTGAAAGAAATTATGGCCAGATTACCATAAAAATGTTTGCTAGCTGGAGGTGGCCTAGGTGATGATAAGTGCAGGCTAATTTAATGAAATTACAACATTTATATTTCTTGGTGATATTAAAGTTAAGTCCTCTGAAATGTGTTTTATAATGATTGTACTTTTCACATTATTGAGCAGCTTCTGTTGGATGCCCAAGCAAATGTGGAGGGAGCGATTCAAGACGGCACAGAGAACTACACAGAGACGCCTCTACAGTTGGCGTCTGCGGCAGGTACCATAAAATATCTCATTGATACCCGAAAATGTGTTCGGACACTGAAAGCACACACAAAATGCCTACATTTAATTGATTAAATAGAAACATGGCAAACCTAGTGAAGTTATTTTATTGGATATACTGTTTAAAGTCAGTTCCCATCAAGTTCACATAGTCTAAATCTTAACCATGATTGACTGTAAATGAATTTGACTATAGCTGAATTTTTCACACTTCATTCATAATTTAGTATTTTGCTTATTGGCATGATTAAGGTAGACTACAATAAAATGTTCATTTAATAATTTTATTTTTATTGATTTACAAGACTGATTAAATTTACCTAAATAACAAAAAGGTTTTTTTATTATTATTGATTTTAATTGATTTATGGACATAACTACGGTAGGACGTTTTTACTATATATATATATATATATAATTTTCCTTTGACTTTTTGCCAGCTTCAAAATAAATGTCACTTGGTTTGATATTTATGGTTTAATATCTAATGCAGTGACATTATGCTGTGCCTTAAGTGTCCAAATGCTTTATAGAGCCATTGTAAATTATCTTTATGTACCTTTATCTGGTGCAGTACCCTCTAGGGTAGGTCTTTGTACCTTATCCACCCCTAAAGGGTGCATATTTTAGTACCTAAATAGTAAATACAATTGTTTTAGCCTATGCAAAAGAAAGACAATGTAATGTGGTCCAAAACAACCCTTTTAAAACATTTTTCAAGAACTTTAAGATCAAAATGTGCACTATTTAGGAGTAAAATAAGACACTTTAGAGTGACATTTCATGTGAGTGCAATCTTTGACGACATAATGAGCGAAAACCTTTTTTTGTGCTTTAGATGAACTTCCTTTGAATGATTTTGTACGATCCATCCAGGCCTTGCTTTTAAATGGTTACATTCTGTTCCTTTTGTGCCTCTAATTTCTGTAAAATGGTCCTTGCAGACTGTGAGCTGACAAACTGAAGACATTATACTTTTGTGCCCCAGTCTGGCTCCAGAACCGTAATAGTATTATTCAGAGACTGATGGGGCTGCATTGCTCTCAAGAGCCCTTTGCAAACTTGCTAATGAGCCTTAGCAACAGCAGCTTTTTTTTTTTCAACATCCACAGTGTGAATGTGACAAGTCCACATGGTGGAATGATGTATGGAAACCAGTGCCAAATGAGATTTCATAATCCTGACTGTGGCAGTCCTATGAATATGAATTAACCTGAGTGATATTCATTTACATTTGCTGAGTGTATTCCAGCATAATGCCGAAAATTACCTGTCTGCCCCACTTAGTGTGCCAACTCTTGAAGACTTGGGTAATTCAGGTTTCAGTCAGCTGGTAATGGACACCTTCTTGGTGATAAAAACGGATAGGGTGCACAAAAATTGTATCATCTCCTGCAGAGGAGGAGAATGAAGGAGCACAAGCCAAACCGATTGAGTCAAAATGTCTAGAAACGGGTTTAACCGTATGCCTGTGTTCCCCTGTGACCCAACAGAAATGGCTGTGGATGGGATTGTTTGAGCCTCATCGGATCCAAAACTCATCAGGGCTCATTGATTACGCCCCATTTGCTGTATGCTGGGTCAATTACCCCTGTTACCACTGTTAGCGTTCGGGTTTTCCTTCTAATGTAGAAACACTTTCCCCTCATTACTTGATGTGGATGTGCACAGGACAGCCTGCTAATTTACATTAGCAAGTCAATCTGGGGACGGGTTGCTAGACTGATAAATACTTTCTCCTGTGGCTTAACTGCAAGCACTCGCAACATCAACCTCATGGGTTTGATTTTTGGAATTCATATGCTAACAAAATATGTAGATTCATTTTTATTACCTGTTTAAGGTCAAACCATGACAGAAAGAGATAAAGGGCTTTTGCTTGTATACTGTATTGATTTTGCCTGAGGGAATTGTGGCTTGAGGGGCCAATCAGGCCAAAATAACAAAAATGCAAAACATCCAATAACTTAACAAAAAAATAATTTATACAATTTTTTTCTTGCTCAATGTATTGTAAAAAATGGCAAAACTAATGGTTGCATGACTGACTGAAATAACTGAGAATTTTTCACATATTCACAATTTATTTAATTTTATTAGTTGAATTTTTTTCACACTTTATTCATTAATTTTTCATAAATTATTTTTATGAATTTTTTTTAAATGATTATGATGGAGTTAAATAACTGATTTACTCACACCAAAGTTGTAGTTATTTTTATTTATTTATTTTTTTACTTCATTTTGGATTTATCAAACTACGGTTTGCAAAAATAACTGAATTTGTTCACACATTAATTTCCTTTGATTTATTTTTGGTTTATTGACAAGATTTACTAAAATAGCATATTTTACAGTTTTATTTATTTAACAGTTATCAAGATGCAATTGATAATGTATAAATAATTATTCTTTCACATTTTATTTGCATTTTCTTTTTTATTATGTCCTTTCATATGCCTCTCTGCTGATCTTAATAGCACAGTAGGTTTCTAACTATATCACTTTAAATATAACCAAATGTTTTTATTATGAATTGTCTTCCGTTTCAACAGGCAACTTCGAGCTGGTCAGTCTGCTTTTGGAAAGAGGAGCAGATCCTATGATTGGCACCACCTACCGTAATGGCATTTCCTCTGGTCCGCTGGGTGAAATGAACTCGTACAGCCTGGCAGCATCACATGGACACAGGTAACGTGCACCCAATGACTCCACAGCATATGAAGTGTATAAACCGACAGCACATTCACCAGCAGCACAACAGGGAACCCAGCTTTCATTAGCTCATTGACACATTTGTCACCACGTATCATTATTTCCGTGTCCTTATGCATCATTCCGACTGCGGAAACTCAATCTATCAGATCTGAACCCCTGATGTGTTATTATTGGCACGCATAACAGCTGAGCTGGTGTATTTGGCCGCAAAACCGTGTGTAATTTACTACCATAACTCCAACCCCATCACTCTCCATTGCTGGTGAACGCTATGGATGACTGCGTGCTCATTCATTCACTCTCACCTATGGCTAGAGCTGCATAATGGAAGCTCATTGAAATTCACACTGCATACATCTGAATGAGAATCCAGCGTGTTTGACGGCCAACTCGCCCACCTCTGCGGAATTAAGGCAAAACGTTATAAAGTGCATCAGAGCCAGAACTGGATGTCTTTGATTTTCATGTCCTGGAGATGTTTGCAGTGGTGCATGCGAAGTGTTTGGTTGTTTATGCATATTAGATCAGCTGCAGAGCGCTGCTACTTTTATGAAGGTATATGAGTTTTCAAAGACATGCAATCCTGAGAAAATGCGTCAAAGCAGAGAAGAAACACACAATGGAATTTATTGATAAATGGAAGTAATAAGCAAAGTACGCTCAAGGTATTTCATAGATGTTTCGTAGAACACTCTCATTAGTCAGCTGATTATAAAAATGATGCAAGCAAGTAATCCTCGTGGCTGATGGCTTTGTCTGAAACAGTCAGTTTGCTTTTTAGAAACAATAACCTTCAGAGTCAAACACCTCTTAAAGAGTTTAAAAATGACAATTATTTACTCACTGTCATTCTAAGATTGCACTACGACTCAAAAGTTTGGGAAAACTGTTTTTTTTAGATAAGATATGATATTTAAATATATTTTATTCATGTGATGTAATGTATTCCAAAGCTGAATTTTTAGCAGCCATTAGTATCTATTGGCACATGATCCTTCAGGAATCATTAGTATAATACGCTTATGATTTTGGTGCAAAAAATATTAGTGTAATGTTTTTTTAATGTTTAAAAAAAAAAATAGTGTCTATATGCTATGTATCTTTGCTGAATAAAGTATTATTTGTAAAAAAAAAAAAGAAGAAATGTAACAGAAAAATAAAAAAAGTTTATACTAATTCCAAACATTCAATGGTGATTATTAAATACATAAATAAAGATTCTTTATGCAGCTCTTTTTAATAATATTATAATAGAATATTTTATAGCATAAGTTTTCAGTTCTGTCAAGCTCCAAAATATATATATATTTTTTAAAGTATGATCCATAGTTTTGACATTATGTTAAAAATATGTATATATATATATATATATTTAAATATATATATTATGTTCTATGGTAAAATTAACAGCAGATTTGGGGAAAACCTTATATACCTTATATATAACCTTATATATCTGTGAGTGAACTATTCTTTTAATGAGTATGAATACCTGCGTGAGTTTGTTTCATGCACTTGCTCCTGCAGAAACGTGTTCCGGAAGCTTCTGTCCCAGGGGGAAAAGGACAAGGGGGACGTGCTGTCACTGGAGGAGATCCTAGCCGAGGGCTCCGACACCGTAGAGAGGAGAGCGCCACAGAACGAAGGCACCCTCCGGACAGGCAAGGCCAAACTAAGGGCCCTCCGCGAGGCCATGTACCACAGTGCCGAGCACGGCCATGTGGACATTACCATAGACATCCGCAGCCTGGGTTAGTAAAAACACTGCACGACTACCACAGACATCAACCGCCTGGCTCACTTCTGTCACGCAGCGATTAGTCTCAGCCTCAGACACCATCTGATGCATATTACACATAAAAATGACAAGCATTAGATGAAACTTCCAATATTACAGGCTTATGCAACATCCTGCGTAAGCGCACAAAGCCCATTCTTTATCAGTCCATTGTGATTAATGCTCATGATGACACATTTTTGAGGCTGAACTAATCACTTGCCAAAGTTTACCAGGTTAGTGGCATCAAATCTTTGAAAGACACTCTTTGAAAGATGTTTGAGGCCCTTAGTAGCAAGGAAGACACATGAGCATCTAACATTTACTTTGCCTTGTTTTCTGTGAAGAAATCACTAGGCACCATATTTATCTACTAACACTATTTACACAAGTTTGGGGTTAGTAAGATTTTTTTTTTCTGGAAGAAATTATTATTCTTTTTGCAAAATTATAATCTTATGAAAGGTTTCTACTGTTTTCAAGATGGATATCAATAAGAAATAAGCAGTGAATCAGCGTATTACAGTGATTTATAAAGGATCATATGAGACTGGAGTAATGATGCTGAAAATTATTTTTTTTATCACAGAAATAAATTACATTTTAAAATAGAAAACCGTTGTTTTTCACAATGTTACTGTAATTTTTATATATACTGTGTTCTTCCAAAAACATGAAGAAATCATACCAACCCTAGACTTTTAATGTAGTTGCAATATGCAACACTTGTTCTCCTTACAGAAGATCGATGGATGGATGGATGCGACAGGTGCAGGTTGATGGACAGATGGATTTTACAGTGTCACATATATTAACTGATTGATTGATTGTATACACAGGGGTACCCTGGACCCTGCACACGTGGCTGGAGTCCCTGCGAACGTGCTTCGTGCAGCAGCGACGGCCGCTGATCCAAGGCCTGCTGAAGGACTTCAGCTGTATTAAAGAAGACGAGTACACGGAGGAGCTCATCACGCACGGACTGCCACTCATGTTCCAGATCCTTCGAGCCAGCAAGGTCTATCCTCTGGGCTTTATTACAGTCTGAGCCTTTCGTTTTACTTCCTGATCATTTCAGGAGACATTTATAAAGAGTGACAGAGTCATCTGTGCAAATGTGTGAAGACACTACACCCCCCAATTCTGACATTAGTTTTATTTTAGTATTTTTTCATATATATTGATAGTAGTTAATGCTTTGTATTAGCTTTTATTTTTATATTTTCATGTAATATATAGTTACATATTACATGTCGTCAAAATTACATGTTCCTGTGTAATTTTTTATTAGTTATTAAATATTTCTTTTTAGCTTTATGTTATTTCAGATCTAGTTTTGTACTTAATTTCATGTAGCAAAGGCAAATTTTCTAAAACTATTTTATTTATTTATTTAACAGTCTCATCCAGACATGTTTTTTTATTTAACTTTATTTTAGTATTAATATTTTTGGTACTTAATTGAATTTAGTAAAGACAACTTCTATTTTCAACTAATATTTAATTTTATTTTAAAAACAGATAGTCCCAATCATAAAAGTTTTTTTTTTTGTCACGTGTGTTTACCATGTATATATATAAATACAAACACTTGCATGAATATATTTATGAACAATATGTAATATTAATATTTGAAATATATTAAATACATGTAAATATTTTTCAAATATAAGCTGTGTGTGTGTGCTTTTATATGCACATGATAAATATACACAGCGCACATCCATATATTACGTAATCATAAGCTTTTGTTTTGGATGTGATTAATTAAGAATTCAATATTAACTTTTTTTAAAATATAAATTATCTACCAGTATAATTTAAAACATGCAACTCGTATCTTATTTACTGATTGAGGCTTTTGGCTTAGCAGCGTGTGTTTTATTCTCTCTGATATTATGGCATAGTTCATTGTCATATTACCATTTAAATTATTTCACGGCACTTCAGAGTTTAATGTCCCTCGTAAGTCTCTGCATTATTGTTATCACTGCGTGTCAGTCCCTGACTCGGAGCAAACAGGCAATCAACGTCAGCCACACCAGTTCCAGCTTTCTCAGTAATTAACATGATAAATCCTCTAATTACAGAGCTCATCGTAAGTGCGTGTTAGTATTACCGTAGGCCTGGATGCGTTTTACTTTTAGAAAACAGAATTAAAGGTCTACAGCATGTGTGTGTTTGTCTGCTCTACAGAACGAAGTGATCAGCCAGCAGCTGTCAGTCATCTTTACCCAATGCTACGGGCCTTTCCCGATCCCCAAACTCACCGAGATCAAAAAGAAGCAAACGTCTCGTTTGGGTGAGTTCAGCTCTGCCCTGCCTCTACTTACAATATCAATAATTGAATAATATCAAACAAACAAGAACTGCAATTCAGTACATGCTTGTGCACAACAGTTTTATAAACAAGAAGTTAGCTTTTTAGACACAATATTGCCTGTATTTTGGTCTATGCTTGCTCCGATAACGAGAAAATAGAGACGACCAAAGATATCTGTTCAGTACAGTTTAACATAAAAGGCCAAATCAGGTTGTGCTGCACAAGGACTCACATTTATCTGAATGAACTGTTAAATCCATTCAAACTACAGTTTTAGGGCACACAAGGACGCTTTTCAGGCGGTTTCTCTCAGGAGACGCAAACATACAATGAAAGAATATTTCATTTTGTTCACCTCTAGGTTTTGGAGGAACTTTAGTGCCATCTAGGTTTTGGTTAAGCTATTGCGATTATAAAACAGACATATTTCATGCTCTTTCTTGTAATGTGTGGATGACAGCCTGTCAAACACAAGATGTGGCGGTGGTAGTGAATAATGAAGAAGCTTGTGTAATCACTGTTGTGTAATATTGCATCTCCGACGTGGGGACTTTATTTGATTCGTTGCTTCCTACAGATCCACACTTTCTCAATAATAAAGAGATGTCTGACGTGACGTTTCTGGTGGAAGGAAAGCCCTTTTATGCCCATAAAGTGCTGCTCTTCACTGCCTCTCAAAGGTAGGTCTTCATATTGTGGAGTTTATTACACAGCAGGGGCGCCAGAACTAGGAAGCTCGGTTCTTTACTTTTAGCACAGAGATTTTTAAATGAGTTGGCCCACATTAAAAGAGCATGAATATTTTAAACTATCTATCTATCTATCTATCTTACATAGATCTTTGCTGAGCTCAATGAATACTTGATTTAATGATAAAACAGCTGTTAAAGGATGTTGATGTTTCTGACCTCCAGGTTTAAGTCTCTGCTGTCTAACAGACCAGCCGCTGAGAACACGTGCATCGAGATCAGTCACGTCAAGTACAACATTTTTCAGGTTTGGAATCTACTGACTCCTAAATCCCACTCAAACTCATGTCAGTATTACAGTCAAACGACTCCAGCCTAATTCCTAGCTCTGTCAGCACAATTCAGCTTAATGACAAAATGTGCCTGTGCGTTTGTGACTAGCACTGAGCTCGTCTGTCCTTAAAATGTTTCTCAGAGAGGTTTTGTTGCATTTCAGCTGGTAATGCAGTACCTCTACTGTGGTGGCACTGAGTCACTGCACATCAGGAACACTGAAGTGATGGAGGTATTAATTCCCTTCTCTTTTCTGGTTCATGATCATAATTTCTTCTACTCTAAACCATTTCACTCCACCCACACACTAACCATGTCTTAATGACTGATGACTTAAGAGGATGTTGAATGTAATGAATGAATGAGTTATGGTCTGATGACATTGAGAAGATATCTCATGGAAAACATTTTAGAAAAATATTTGAATATATCATCGCTCATTTGTCTCCATCTATACCAGATGGAGTCTCTCTTGCATGTAGAGCTGCAGCAGAAATTGTGATAAATGCTTATGTGTTTTAAATTTAATTAAGTGATTGCTCTTGATTGTGATAAACCTGAAAGCTTGATGAGTTTGGCTCATTGTTGGTCCCTCTGCTTCAAAAGCTCCTGTCTGCAGCCAAGTTCTTCCAACTTGAAGCTCTCCAAAGACACTGTGAAATCATCTGCTCCAAGAACATCACAACTGACACCTGTGTGGACATCTACAAACATGCCAAGGTACTCTGAACTATTCAGTTGTGAATCACAAATCTCTGCATTCAATCATTTATTTATTTTATGCGGTATACTTTCTTTCTTTCCTTCTTCTTTTATTGAATAATAATTATTATTTATATCTATATTTATCTATTAGCTATAAAACCTTTTATAATACTACAGTATTATTAACAATTATTTATTTTGTGCACTATACATTTATGCATTCTTTCTTTTTATTAATAATAATAGTAATACTATACAATCTGAATATTATTAATAATATACAAATATTTATAAATTTATGGTTTTTAATGAAAGCAGTAAAACCTTTTATTACCTTTTAAGTATTTATTTAATAATTATTATTTTGTGCAGTATACATTTATGTCTTATTTTTATTACTACTACTAAATATAACCATAGTAATATTAAATTATGAAATTTGAATTGTATTTAAAAAAGGATCAATATTACACACACACACACACACACATATATATTAGGGCCGGGACTTTAACGCGTTAATTTAAATTAATTAATTACACAAAAATAACGCATTAAATTAAAAAAATTAACGCATTTTAATCGCACTTATTATTGCACCGCGGAACATTTCTCACTGGATGAGTTTCGGGGGACTGATTATATTGGAGCACCAACTAGCGTTTCTAATGTTCTGAATAGGGATGTCCCGATCCCAATCGGTCGATATGTTTGCACGTTTTGTCAGTAAAGCTGTCATGTAATCAGCGGTAAATGCCATCAGGTGCGTGATTTCACATTGAGCCGTATATAC
>JAUMHR010000047.1:5783527-5797142 GCA_032361145.1 Enteromius fasciolatus | reverse complement strand
GATCTCTTGTCTGAACATGTGCTGGAACTTATATTTCACCGTTCATCTGTACGGGATTTTACAATAAGTTACTTGACACTTTGGTTCTCCTGAATCGTTCACATCACCGGGATCTGGCTGGAGTTGAACCAGCAACCTCTGAACCGTGAGGCGGTGCTCTTACCTGTGAGCCACAGATCTCTTGCCTCAAGATGTGCTGGAACTTATATTTCACCGTTCATTTGTTTGGGATTTTACAATAAGTTACTTGAAGCTTTGGTTCTTCTTTCGTATCACAGAGATCTGTCTGGGATCGAACCAGCAACCTCTGAACCGTGAGGCGGTGCTCTTACCTGTGAGCTACAGATCTCTTGTCTCAAGATGTGCTGGAACTTATGTTTCACTGTTCATTTGTTTGGGATTTTACAATAAGTTATTTGAAGCTTTGGTTCTCCTGAATCATCCACAGTCTTTCGTATCACAGAGATCTGTCTGGAATCGAACCAACAACCTCTGAACCACGAGGCAGCACCCTTACCTGTGAGCCACAGATCTCTTTGCTTAGTGTGTTAAGTAACTTATATTTAACCAGTCACCTGTTATATAAACCATGTTAAAACGTGCAGGGGTGGGATTCAAAGCCGTGTCTGGAACACAGCCGTCATTTCAAAGCACGTGTGTTTCCACTCACACCACCATGGCTTTCGTGGAGGCGGGGCTTGCATTTAGATATATGAGGACAATTTTATGTAGACAACAATGTGATTTGAACTCAGGTCTCCAAGACGCAGAAACAACGCTTTACCTCCTGAGCCATTCATTGAAATGACTCTTGAAAAAACGTAAATTGTAAAAAATAATGTGTTATTTACGTGTGTTTGTGAGTGTGTTTATGTGTTTGACACCCTCGTATTAATTTGTAGCTTAAATTAGTGCTGTTAATTAAAGCTACAAATGAACACACGGCTGTAAAACTCAGTTCCTGGAGGGCCACAGCCCTGCCCAGTTTAGTTACAACCCTAATTAAATACACCTGATCTATCTAATCAAGTCATTAAGGCTTATTTGAACACTGCATATTACACGGGTGTCAAAGTCAGTTCCTGGAGGGCCGTAGCCCTGCAGAGTTTAGTTCCAACCCTGCTGCAACATGCATACTATGCAGTGTTCAAATAAGCCTTAACGACTTCATTAGATGGATCAGGATTTAATTAGGGTTGCAACTAAACTGTGGCTCTCCAGCAAATGAGTTTGACACCCCTGAGTTAACACAAGCAACAGTGGGAACTCAGGTCTCCAAAATCTAAAAGACAACACTTTTCCTCCTGAGCCACAGAGTTGTTGAAAGTGCTGTTTGAAAGCTTGTTTCAGGGGTCTGGACTGATAAATAAGAGGAAATATTTCAGATGCTGCAGTATTGCAAAAAAGGTGTTTTTTTATGGAAATAAAAAAATTGATACACACCATGTAAATTAATATATATCTGCTGGTTATAAGAATCTGCTTTTAACATCTTTGAAAATAAAAGAATGTGCTTTATTATTTTCTGATGTATAAATGGCTGTCGTAGGCTAAATGAAAAATAAGATGCATGTTTTTTAAGAAGCACAATATGAGTGCTATCATTTAAGCGCACATTAGATTTGATCATTAGAGATGTACTATTTTTTACCTGGTCAAACTCACTGTTAGATGCTTTTTAAAGAGGAGATTTGATATTCTATATTTGTTTATTTGAAATATTAATAATAAACCACCATCAGACACCATTATATCAGCCACTACATATTCCATATGTCAAATCAAGTAATTTTCTTACAGGCTTTAAAACTGTTTGTCCAAATCTGTCCTGCCTTTCAGTCAAGCTTTATTTGAAAAGCAGCTTGAGTTTGTGAACAATGAGACACACCAAAACATTAAAATCATTTTTTAATTGTGAATTGACATCATACAGGTTCATTTAAATCAATCAGAACAAATACATCTACTTCACCAAAATAATAGAGAGTCAGAGTTTTGTTTGCTCTTTATTTTATGTGTGTTTATGCCTTGACCATGTTTTTGAGTTCAACACTTCTGTCTTACCCCATCAGCTGAGACCTGATCCAGTTTATTTATCTAAACTGTTGCTCTGTTGGTAGAAAACCTGACAAAAATCATAGTGTTGGAAAATATATTTGGTAGGAATGTTTAGAGCTGATAGAGTGTAATCCTCCATCTGCTCCACTGGGCGGCGCAAGCTGCTTTATGGACAGTTTCTTTTGCTGGGTAAAACCCCAATATTTGAGGTTTGCGCTGACACATTCAAATTCTCAAAGCGGTTGTGGAATTTGAAAAGAGAACTTTTGCCATTGTCTGTCCCGGATCTTCTAGTCCACCTCATCCATTCGTTCATTTCCAGTGGTGTTTCTTGGAAGAAAAAGACATACCAGTTTGGAATGGCGTGATGAATTTCCCTTTTTGGGTGAGATATTCCCTAAAGTGATCTGCTCAGTTATGTCATCTGCCATTACTGACAGAATTTAGGAAGCAACAGTCAAGAATGTGAAAAAATAAAAAGATATGGGAGATGAAGAGGCCCACACAGATAAATGAGAGAATTCCACACATAGATTCAGGGTCAGGGCATAGTGGGAGAGAGATGACTGTGGGGGATGTGCTGCCCTTCAAATAAAGATAGAAAGAGTCCCCTAGATGAAAAAACAACAAGGTATCACTGAAGACTGGCATTCTATACAGATTAAAAGGATAACTAATCAGAGCATCCTGATACTCTGAGAAAGACACTGACCGAGGGACAGAAAGAGATTTCCCAGAGGTGGAATGTGAAAAACATGCATCCTGAGAGATGAAGGGAAAGTATTTTCCATGCCAGGGTGTATGTAGCTTAAAGCCAGAACATAAAAGTTGCAGACTGACTGCTTGTGTGTGTTATTTCAAGCCCATTTTATACCTACCAGGAGTGTTTTAAAGTCATCTTCCTTACTATAGCTCTTATCCATGAATGAGAATGCTAATTCTCAAGGCTAGTGGTAATACTGTATATAAATAGCTCTTTACCCAATCATTCCGGCAATTCCTCTGTCATCCCTCCATCACCCTCCCTTCCTCTCTGTACTGTCGTCCCAAGGGAAACTAGGAAGCCACACCTGTCTATTTTTTCCATTTTTCTAAAATACACTTGTCATAAAATTATTGAACTGTTATATCATAAACAACTTGTTTTTTTCCATAATTGTTATTATATGGATGCATCCCACTAAAAAATCTCCACTTTACTAAGCTGCATTTATTTGATTACACAATAATATGATATATATAATATAAAAATATATATATATTTTTTTAATTTAAAATAGCAAACTTTTATATATTATATAATAAAATGCATATGTGTGTGTGTGTGTGTGAGAGAGTGTGTGCAAACACACACATTTAATGCAGTTTATTCCTGTGATTGCAAAGCTGAATTTTCAGCAGCAGTTATACTTTCAGCATTATCCTTCAGCAATAATTTTAATATGCTGATTATTATTTTATCACATAATTTATTTTAAATACATGAGCAGCATAATCTTGGAATGTTTTTCAGGATTCTTGATGTTCATATAATTTATGTGAAATATAAAAAAAAAAAAAATACTGTCACTTTTAATCATAATAAGTCTAAACTTATGAATGTTAGTATATGAATATAGTATCTATTTCTATAGTTGAACGTGTGGACGAGTCATTCTTCTGAATGTATGGATTATGCAAGTTTTTCTTTTGACTGTGCTCTTTACCTCAAAGCACCAGACTGGAAGTGGCCTCTGGAAGGCCTACACCCACACTCCTCATTTCCTCCTATAGAAACACAGGGATCGCGGAGAACTCTTTATGGGGAAGCTCCCGTTGGCAGCTTCCTGTGTCACTCCCACTCTGCGAACAAACACACCGCTTCGGAATCTGACTAGTATAAATCTGAAGACCCCCACCACCCCTAAAAAAAATCATTTCCGCTTCATCCTGCTCTTTCCTTCCTCCCTTTAGTCTACACTTGAAGTCTTGAATGTATGCAAAAAAAAAACTTCTGTCATTTCACATTGAACCCTTAGAGTCAGGGACCGGCTAATAATAACACAGACCAACTGCATCCTCCTTTTCAGACATCCCCAGGATGGGGGCCCATCAAAGGTGACCCAACCCAATGACAGAGACACATGAAGACGGCTAGTGTGGATCCCCTGCCCTGGCTCCATTAGCTCAACAGTAGCATTCTGAGATAATCTACAGGCTCTGAGTTATCAGACCAGAGGCGGATAGATGATTCTCCTACAGGTCAGAGGTCATATCTAAACACCTACCCACTGATTGTTTCCTTGTAGAGGTTAAGAGCATGTTCCACTGTTCAAGGTAAGCCTAGATCTGGATCTGGTCACTCATCTGAAGATGCATCACAATTTAAATGTCACTTTATGTAAATACCATTAGAGAAATCTCAAAGACATTGATTTTATATATATATTTATATTTAAATTAATGTTGAAAATATGAATAAATGTAAGATAATAAGAATAAGGTAATAAGACAAATATATAGCCCTTACATAAACAGCTTTTTTTTAACAGTCAAATGCAACAATAAAATTATACAATGTACATTATTCATTCATGGGTAAAGTCAATTATGAATACTTTATGAAATAAATGTTTTGCCCATATGCCACAATTATTGGCACTCTATAAATTCTTACGAGTAAAATATCTATCTTCCACTCATGTTTATCTATGTTAGTACACCGGGTGACTAGGAGCATGAAAATATCAGGCAATGACTTCCTCTTCCACAGGAATATAAATATGAGGAACACAAAGGCCAGATTCACATAATAATTTTTTGTTTTTGCTTTTGCAAGGAGTAAAACCAAAGAATGTAGATGTGATGTGCAGAACAAGGTTGAGCTTCACAAAATAGAAAGTGGCTTTAAGAAAAGAGCTAAAGCAATAAAAAACTCAAGATGTCATAAATCTGCCTGGAAGAGGACAATATTAGTGCGTTTGTATATAGGAATTGAAATACCATTTAATAATGAAGAATTAAATCAAGTATTTAAGTACTAAACCAGATATTTTATACATATACACGAATGCACTCACACACACAGATAGATGGATTCCACAATAACCAATATCTTACATATAGTGTTGAATGGCTGCTTTTCCAACAGTAGACATAGAGGATCTGAAAGACATTTCTTTAAACATTGTAACACTATAACTGCCTGAATGTTTGAAATAAAAAGGTTTTAAACACTTCAAACATTAATGAGTGCTTTGGGCTTAAAAAGAGGTAGAAATAAACACAGGATTTGTGGAGAGTGGTACTGTCAGCAACAGATGAGAAAAATAAACTAGATCATAACATTTGAGGAGTTACCCGTTCAAACGCATTCTCACACACACGAGGTGCTGCTTTTTCTCTCGGGGATAGACTCCGGTTGGTACCAGGCTGCTGATAAGGAGGTGCAGAGTGTTCTGTGTCCTGTCAACTCCTAAATCACACACGTTCAAGTATACTCACACACACACATGCATGCATTTATCTCACAGTAAAAGGCAGAGTTCAAACAACACAGGAGAGATTATGCAAATCTTATTTTGATCATTAAGAGACAGCATGCAGAATGTCTGATATGTCAACCCTGTTTGGTATTCGTTGCATTCTTGTGTGTCATGTTGCCTGTTCTGCCATTTGAAGCTTTTAATTTTAATATAAACACAGACCACCTGTGTCTCAGAGAGCATTGCTCGGTCTCTCCATTTATCATTACACCATAAGTCTCTGTATTCACTGACAGACCAGGGATCATCCCTCCAGGAAAACTGCTTCCTATGATGGAGTATGACATGATATATGACGAAGTCTAGAAGAGAAAAAC
This sequence comes from Enteromius fasciolatus, assembly GCA_032361145.1. Lineage (NCBI taxonomy): Eukaryota > Metazoa > Chordata > Actinopteri > Cypriniformes > Cyprinidae > Enteromius > Enteromius fasciolatus. Next base: position 5,791,243 of record JAUMHR010000047.1, on the reverse strand, counting down.
ATGTAAATCATTTTTGGTAGATTCATTTTGTGATTATCTGATTTTATATATATAAATATAAGTTAGGTAAGTTATTTAGGAGCCAGCTGTCAAGCTGTCAGGAGTGCACCTGTCAAAAAAAAACAACAACAATAAAATAAATTTAAAAAAAGCAAATCTAACAATAAACAATAATTAAATTAAATAATAGTAATAATATTGTTGCAATATTACCAGCATTCATCATCTTACCTGTACAGATTATTGTCTATATATATACGATGTAGTTTGTTTATATGCTCATTTATTCATGTTTTTATTAGTTATGTTATGTTTTTATGTGCTTTTGGTTCTTTCCTTTTACGAGATTTATCATTTGGTTTTCTTGTCACGTTTTCTGTTTTGTTCAGCTTTATTCCAAAAACAATAATTGTAAATTATTTTAGTAATTAGTATTTAGTTTAATTCAAGTATTTTAGGTCATTTTAGGCCTTCACTGCAGGATGAATCATGTTCAAACGTTTGCAGCTGTTTGCATTTTAAGTAAAAAAAAAATGATCTCATATAACTGGAACATGGAATGTGAGCGCTGGACATGTACAGTACACACACTACATACTTTCCACATATCTGAAGAACGCGTGCCATAAATCTCAAGATAAATTCAATAAAGAAGCTTTAGAAATGGCATTCATCATGGGGAGGCTTGGCCCTGCCCTGTCAGTGCTTGGCACGGCGTCTCAGCGCATCTAAAGAGCGAGAGTGAATGAGCGGCCACATTCTTGGAATGCTCTTACCATTGTGGCTCTTTAATGAGGCAGGGTGAGCGTGTGACAAACCCTCGCGCCACCGAGCTAACGATGGATGGGAGGCGTGAAGCCAGACGTGAGAGCACCAGCCTCCAGCCTTGCGACCCCCGAGCTGTTTAACATGCGATCCGTCACCCGCCGCGCTGTGAAGAGTGTCAGAAGGCCACCCTCGAAAATCTGGCCCAACATAGTTCTCTAGTTATACCAAACGCTACAAGATAGATGTCTGTTTGAGTGCAATTTCGAAACGGTTTTCTTTGGTGAAGTAAACTTCTCCAGACAAAACTATCTGTAATTTAACTAAACCATAAACACTGAAGGGTAAAATCCATTTTTTATGTATTCCATTCCAATCGAGTGTGGGACCCCAATCACTTAACTCTAATGACCTAAAAATTAACTCTACTCTACACTTAACTCTTATAACACTTAACTCTAATGACCTAAAAATAAATCACCTCAAAATAATATATATATATATATATATATATATATATATATTTTAATAATGTATTATCATTAATTTATTTATCTTGTTTTTTGTTATTATATTCCATTTTATGGAAATACATTTGTATGATACTATATACATAAAATACATTTTTATGTCATAATATAATAATTTAATGTATATGCATAAAATAAAATACAATAAAATTAAATTAAACACCCTACATTTATTTGAAGAGTTCATATGCAGTATGGTGAAAACAATATAGAGCCACACAATGTCTTTAAAAAACAGTCTAGTCATTTTAAGTTTACAAAATAAATAAAATGAAACATGAAATTCAACAATATAATGGGGAAAAATAAAAAAATGGCTTGTATAAAATGGCAAGTCAATAAATAAATATTTTATGCAGATGGAAAAAAGTTTAGGGTTGAAATGGTTTGTAGAAACTGGCCAATTAAAATATATAAAAAAATAAAATTAATATAATATAAAAGAAATGCATAATGCCAAATTTGCCTGTAGAAACAGCAGCATCAAAATAAAATGTAATATATTAAAATAAATCACACAGATGATATTTCACACATGCGTTTTTGCTAGAGTCATAAGGCTACTGAGTGGTAAGCCAATATAAACGCATTCCTTTGCCCAGCTGCTGGCATTACGACACAATTGTGAGAATCATGGAGCATTTACACTTGACAGCACACACACAACACGCATGGCCCGACTCAACTAAAGTAAGATAAAGAACAGAAGCACTTGAAAGACAATTTAAACATACTTGCTTCTGCACCTAACAATGGATTCAGTCTCCAAATGGTTCATGCTTGGAGCATTAAGAGGGCAAACAGGCTATAATAGCAACTGTTCCAGGACTGAGAGAGACGCCCAGGAAATACGACCAACACCCATGTGTTTATCTATCTTTGTGCAGAACCAAAACATTTCCCCTCTACCATTCATAACAATCACAAATGACATGACAGGAGTTTTGTCACCGCTCTGATCTAACGTTTCCTATTGACTGGTTACAACAGAGAGCCTTCTCTTGGCCCACACTGAGCTAATGCTATAATTAATGAAGCATAAGTAGATGCCTATGAGTGGAGGTCCCAAAAGGTCACAGTTCATGAAACCAAAACTGAATGGAGGTATTGTGTTTTATGGCACTTAAAAGTAAACATGAATTTCCCGGACTAAAGCAGGAGTTTTTGAAGTCTGGTTGTCATGGTTATTGGCTTGGTGACTCTGGTGTTGAGCTGGCAGTGTTAGATCTGGCCTTCACAATCCACACAGCAAAGTCCACGCCAGCTGCGTGCACACACAGCTTTCTCAGACTCGTTCACCAATATTTCTGACAAATATGGACCCCGCTGACATTCAAGCCAAATTTCTAACAATACAGTCAACATTTGATGTGGATCAAAAAAGTTGATCAGAGTTGGACATTGGTTTTAGGTTTTAGTTATATTACTGTAATATACAAATTAAATTAAATTAAATTAAATCTGTAAGTGCAAGAATGATGTATAAAAAAATTTATGTAATTATTACTTCAAACTATTACATTAACTTTTTAAAATCACATTATGTAATTAACAGTATTATATATTTTGAGTAATATTATATATGCAATATACAACTGGTAGAAATCATAATGAAAATAATACTAATAATAATATATATCAAATTCATAATGAAATATGCATTTTTTTATTATTTCATAATAAAATTATATATTACTAGTAATATTAGTGATATATGCAATATACAATTTTATAGATTTTCTATTTTTAATAAAATAATAAAAATATTAATAATAACAACTATTATAATAATAATAATTATTATTATTATTATTATTATTATTATACTTTAGTAAGACCATTAAATATTTAGGAACAAAAATGTTCAGGATGTTGATTTAATGATACATCAGGATCTGGACTTAATACAGTGACATGATTTCAGACATAACTAAAGTAGACATTATTATATTATTAACTCTTACATTAAATACATACAATGACTAAAATTATGATATTAATATACAATTTGTAAAAAACAAAGTGTCATATTATTATTTTACTATAATAATGATAAGAATAAAAACAGTAACAATGCTTTCATTTCTTTTATCATAAGTATTACAAACGTAATTATATATATTAGTAGTAGTAGTATTAATATATCGGGCACATTATTAAATATTAAGAAACACAGAAAGCTCAGAATGTTGAATGTTTTAAGACCTGTGATATGCATGATGTTAGACAGACTAGTACTGATGGGCTAGTCCTGTGTGTGCCCAGCCCAACCCTTTCTGTTGGGTCCCCCCTGCGCGAGCTGCTGCATCTCAGACCTGCCTCGAGATCCGCCGCACAGCACGTCACTCCAGACGACTCCGCGCATTCAATGCATCACAATCCGCGCAGCCAAGGAAACCCAGCAAAACTTTGCCCCCCAAATCCCCGGACCCTCAGGGTGGGGTAGAGACTCAGAGAAGAGGCAGCTCAAACAAAAGCACTCCTCTTGGCTTTAAGATTGAAAAAAATACCAGCTGCACACAAAAAAGTGCAGATACAAACTCAAGACGAGAAGCGGAACCGATCGGCGTCTCCACATTTTCATGCAAAACTTTTCCTGAAGTCACTGAAAGAGCAGCGAGCATCAAACTGACGGGCTGAACATGGCAATCTCGTGGACAATCATTGTATTAGGTGAGTTTACGTTCATAATAGCATGCTGCTTGAATATTAATTCAACGTTTCTCATATTTAATAATCAGTGGCGTCAATCTAACTTTATATGTAGCCTTTGCTCAGTTATGGTTGATCAAATAAACTCTGATTTCAGAACTTCTTCTGAAATTGTTTCAGCGTTCTCACGTTATTCCCAACGATAATCATTAAAACTAATTACTTGAACTATATCTACTTATTCAGTCAGTTTTTAGCAATATATTACATTCATTACTTATGATCACATTGTTCAAGGAACTATTTACTTTAAAAACATTCCGAAAAAAATCAAACGTAATATTTTAATATAATTAAAATTCATATAAAAATTAATAAAATAACTTCAGTGAAACATTCTTTAACAATAATTTTCTCTTTTTCTGGCATTTGCTGACTCTTTCTGACTAAATGAACCCGTTATATTGGTAAACCTTTTTATATCTTGAATAACTATCAATTCAAATTCTTACAAGCTACTAATCTGTTTAGCATGTTTATGAGTCAAAAGATAGTTAACACACATTTTGCTGACGGTGATGGCTATTAATGTAACAGCACATGACTGCATCTGTACGTGCAAAAATCGTGCAAAGCGCTCTGGGAAGGGCAGCATCTGTGCCACTCAACATGCATGTCAGCTGCTTTGCTGAAATGACAAACAGTGACACAATTACAGATGAAGTGCGTCTCAGACACAAGAGTGATGTGAGGGGGGACTGTTATTCTTTAATTATCAGTGCGGTGCACCTGCCTGTCCAGACATAAGCCTGACGGTCATTAGAAAAGCGCTCATGTTTTGTTTATCCAACCTTGCACCATCAGCACTTCTGACAACCTCAGTCAGCCTTTTCGAAAAGGTCTGTTTAATTGTTTGAGATTGCTTTCTTGTAGAGCAACAACTGAGGATGTTGTAACCTCAGCATAAGCACTGATAAAATTCAGCCCTTTTGAGGGCTTCCTTGTGTTGCATAATCTGTTCCATCCTCTACTGTCAAGTAAGCCTGAACATTTAACTCCGCCAAAATAAACTGTATCCTTTGGCAGCGCTCGGGTCTGGATGCTGCCTGACAGAGTTGTCTTACACAAGGCTTGGGAAAGTGCAGAACAATGGGAAGGAAAGTATTCTGTCAACATCCCTGTTTCCCAGGGAAGGTGTGGCCCTTATTTCCTCTCTCCTCCGCTCCGTTGCTCTTACCGTATCTCTCAAGACACTTTGTCCTGATAAAAGAAAACATTCCAGGAGTAAACACTGATGTATATGACGCAAAAGTAGATGAGAAACCCAAGAGTGCATAGTGTTTTAAAGATCCCATGCAAACCATTGATAAGTATGGTTCTCTGTCATGTGTTGAGGTGTTTCCTTTTTGCTCAGGAAGTTTGGGTGGGGTCTTGTATCATAGAGCTTGTATTATTTCAAATAGCCAGTTTAACTTGCATTACAGCTATGAACGAGAAGCTAGTGATCCACCAAATTCCTAAATTACAGTATAAGCAATTTTACATCACAATAATAATAATAATAAAAAGTAATTGAAATAGATGGTATACTTGATGTTTTTTCAAATCTGAAAATAAACCTAACAAAGCTCAAGCTCAAATATAATTCACTTCTATTTCTTAATGTTTTTTTGTCACTCATGCTCATTTTGGCTGATCAACAATACTGATAATATAATAATATAATATATTATTTGCTCAACAATACAATAATATATTTAAAAATGTCATTACAATTTAAAACAATACATTTTTATTTTAATATATTTTGAAATTTAATTTATTCCTGGCTGCGTCACATGATCCTACAGAAATTATTCTAATATGCTGATTTGGCGCTTGAATATTAATAATAATTTTTAAATATTATCAGTGTTGAAAACAGTTTTAGCTTCTTAATACTTTTTGTAGAAACCAACCTTTTTTTTCAGAATACTCAAAAGAACCAAATTTATTGGAGTATATTTATCATCAGCTAAAACTTCCTCAAACTATTAGGAACTATTCATGGACTAATTGTAATACTGCATGCTTGATTTCTTTTAGTCTTAATGTGGAACCTGGACGTAATTCCCTGCTTAATGTGAGAGCCACAGGGTAAGAGCGTTTAAGGGAAAGAACGTGAGACACTGGCCTCCGTATTTTGAGATTGCAAAGATGGCTCCTCCGTCATTCTCCCCTCCTTTTCTGATCTGCTTATTTTGTATAACGTCTGCAACTGGCACTACCACGATCTTCACCTCCCTTCTCTAATCCAACCTCTAACCCAGCCTCCCATCTCTATCCATGAATCCTTCACTTTATCACGTATACTTTGCACTATTAACAGCTAGTCTTTCTCAGCAAAAAAAACATTCTCCAGCAGATGAGCTCATAAATACAGAGTGCTTGCAATTATTAAAAAAAAACCTCTTGATCCTTTAAGGGAAAAATGTGGCACTTCAGCTTTGAAACTTTTGAGTATTAAGTCCTCAAAAAACTTGATACCGTTCTATGACATATCATGAGGAATGCATTCGAGTCAGGCACATAAATGCCCGCTGACCTTGTTCAGCCCTCTCAGACTACTACTTCCTTTCTTCTGTCCGTCTTTCATTCATTGTGTGCATTTTTATATTCACAGTCTCTCTCCTCACCTCAATAGAGGGGGTTAGTTGTGACTCAGCTCCATAAAGGAGCCCCCAATCCCCATCTTCCCCACCCCCCTCCTGTTGGGCCGATGGGCTTGTTCAGTTACCTCTGAATAGGACACTATCATAAGGAGAGGGGGGCAAGCTATAGAGGCCCTAAGAGGTCCCACACACAGCTGGGGAGGGGGTGGTAGACTGAGGGTGTGCACGTTGTATTCATAGAAATTAGTACAAAACAATGTAATACAACTTTATAGATCGCCAGACTGTAATTAAGAAACGATTTACAACTTTATTAATGCCCTTAAAACATAACACTCCTGGCCGCCAATCTTCAAGTGAAAGATTTCTACTTTTAGAAGTAGCTGGATAAACTGACTCGATACAAACTTGGAGTAACATCACATTTTCTTGGAGCAACATTTTCACTACTTTTTACTACCAGGCGAAAGTATGGAATAATTATGCATTTGAAAGAAGTCTCTTGTTTTGACCAGGACTGCATTTCCAGTATTTGATCAGAAATGCAGCAAAAAGAGCATTATTGTGATATATGTTTATAGTTTACAAAATAAAAAAATAATTATATTTCTTAAAATGTTAACAATGAATTGTTACATTGCAATAATATATATATATATTATATATAACATATCAAATTTAAATGACTTTAATTGTAAAATCATTTATTCCTGTTTTGTGCACGGTTTCCACAAAAATGTAAGCAATTAAAACTATAATAGTAAGAACTGTATAGTATTATTAATAACAGAGCACAAAACACGCATTTTACAATGATTTCTGATGAATTGGTTGTATTTATTTGTGGCGACCTGCCACGATTTTCCAAAAGGCTTCGCTGAATAAACATGAGCACGTAATGCACGTTTCAAAATCCAATTTCTGAAGAAAGACTATTTTTAGAAAATATAATTTTCATTTTATCCTGCATGTAAGGCAATGTTTGTTAGCTCAGAGCTGCTTTGTCTACAGCCATTCCCGGGGCAACCTCTCATTACTTGTGCTTATTACACGGCTCTCTGGAATGCTTGATTCTGATTGGTCAGTTGAGACATTTGCAGGTTCGTTCTTTTCGAATA
>JAUMHR010000047.1:5766035-5780543 GCA_032361145.1 Enteromius fasciolatus | reverse complement strand
AATTATTTAATCAAAATTCTTTTTTTTTTTTTTTGAGGTTCCCCCCCCCCCCCCCCCCCAAAAAAAAAAATTGAGTGAATTTAAAACTGCAATCAAAACAAAGAAAATGTAGAAATAAATTTCAGAATTTCTAGAAATTCTGACTTCATTCCGTGGCTTCCGTACCAAACAACCAGAAAACATTTCTTGGTGCATAACAGTACGAAAAGGAAATGACCTCACAAAATCAATCCCAAGTCTCTTACTGTACATGCAGTCGAACAGCGCTACAATTTTAATATTTATTTTGTTTTCACAGAACCACATCGTGAGTGAAGCCTGTAACACACTGGGTCAGAATATAAAAGGAAATTGCACGGCGAGAGTGATAATTGATGACAAAAAACTAACAGTGACAGTAACAATATATGGTGAGGGAAATGTTACGGCTTCCAAACAACCTTATTATAGAGGAACCACTGGATTCAGTGCTTGCCATATTATGTTCAGTTATATTTAAATACATAAATACAGTTTATAGTAATTCACTTCCTTTTCCGTTTCTAGCCGAAAAAATGATAAGTACAGAAAACTACAAACCTCGAGAAACTGACAGAGGAGATGCAAAAGATGGCACAGAGGATAAAAACACGCAGACGACACCTGACACCAAAAATGGCACAGAGGATAAAAACATGCAAACACCTGGCACAAAAAATGGCACAGAGGGTGAAAACAAAGGGACGATACCAGACACGTTGATCGCCATCATGGCTTCTTGTGGCGCTTTGGTGCTCATTCTGTGCTGCTTTGCAGCATACTGCACTTATCATCGCAGATCCTACAGGAAGAACCAGGTAATGTTCAATTGCAAACACAAAGGTGAATCAGATCGAATTGCTTGATTTGGTTCTTTACCTTCAATACATTTCTCTGCAAATGATTAATTTTCGGAATAATTCAATTCAAAGATGAAAGCTGAAATCCAAAGCATTACACAGTTTAACATCCCAGCGGTTACTTTCCCCTCGGCAGCAACACCTGACGGAAGAGCTCCAGACAGTGGAGAACGGTTATCATGACAATCCCACACTGGAGGTGATGGAGGTACAGCCAGAGATGCAAGAGAAGAAAATGACAATGAATGGGGAGTTTAACGACAGCTGGATCGTCCCCATAGACAACCTGCTGAAGGAAGACATACCTGATGAAGAAGACACACACTTGTAATGGCATCAGATGAATCGTCTGGAAAAAGAAACCTGCTGCTCTCATAACGGTAGATTGTGACCGGCCAGAATGTAGAGAAAGCAGGGATTGACAAAGACTATCAAGTGGCAATGATTCATTTGGTGCCCGAGTGTATATGCTGTAATTAAGTAGTTGAATGTCAAGTATGTGCTAGAAATAGTTTTTAGGTGTTGTGTGTCACTGTGCTTGGGAAAGGGAAAATCTGTTAATGTACAATCTGGGGTGTCTCTTTGTGCCTTACCTTTTCTTTAGCACAATTCAAAATCAATAGTTTTCTGATAAACATTTTTTATGAACAAAACATATAACAAGTATAAAGGTAAAAACAGCCCATTTATGAATTATAAAAGATTTGGTCCAATAATTTTCAGTATTAAATGTATAATTTATTTTATATGCTATCGAGAAACGTCAAGATTACGTTTCACATGCCAATAACTTCAACGTTATTCAAGGTTCACAAATTCAGACCAGTGGATTTCTGTGATTTTTTTACATTCATTTTTATGTTGTGGAGAGAACATTTAAAATGTTGTTTCTAGCAGATAATACTGAGCAAAAATTGTAATACAACAATAGAAACTTATCGAATGGAAACGTTTGTTCGTTTTCCATTTAGGAAAGATTAACACTCATAGGCACCAACTTACACTTGGACCAATGGATAATTCATCCTGGTAAATTACACCAGTGGTTCCCAAGCACGTTCCTGGAGGACCCCCAACACTGCATGTTTTCCATGTTTCCTTAATCAAACACACCTGATTTAGATCATCCGCTCATTAGTATTGACTCCAAGACCTAAAATGGGTGTGCCAAACAAAGGAGAGATGTAAAACGTGCAGTGTTGGGGGTCCTCCAGGAACGTGGTTGGGAACCACTGAATTAGACTATGGGTCAAAAGTATGTGACCCCATGATTGGCAGATCTCCGTGTTGGTAATCATGCCAGTATGAAGGTTTTTGGTCTTGTCAACCGGAAACGTTTGTCACTAAATCCAACACATATCACTTACATTCTTCAAGTTTAGTTACAGGTATTAAATTATAATGTGTCATAGTCTTTAATCAGAAAGAGCATATTTTTCTTTGGGGACGTTTCAATTTCACCAAAACATGTTTTTTGTGTTTGTTTTTGTATTTGCATGTACTACACAAATTATAAGGGATTCACTGCTGTCTCATTCTAGCTCTCGTTCTTCCACCAAAGTATTAAGGTTGACTTTATAGTTGTATTCTGTGTTTAAAGTCAGTTTGCTGCTGTGCGCAAACGACAGGGGTCTGATACACTGGAAGCTTCATCTCTGTCAGATTGGACGGTGATGGCCATGATTTCTAATATAAATTTGTTTTTTTAAAAGTTGTTTTGCAAGTGTGTTTTCTTAGGTAGTTGACATGTCGAGGCACTTTATCTTAAACAACAGACAATGCATATACCACTCCTTAAAGGTTTGGATTTTAAATGGTTTTGAAAAGTTCATGTTCACAAAAGTAAAATACAGCAAAACTAATTACCAATATTTACAGTGAAATAATTATAATTTAAAATAAGAAATCTTTTTAATTGAATTTATTCCTGTGACACAACGCTGAATTTTTTGCAGCATTTACTCAGATGATCCTTCAGATATCATTCAAGTAATTTTTCTTATTATCTACATTAATTAATTGTTCTACGGTCACTTTCTTCAGAAAAAACTTTTTTTTCACGTCAAATAAAGTTTTAAAGGTCTACGTTAAAGGAAGACCAAAACAATATTTAAGAAAACTTGAACAAAATACAATCTTTATTCTTTATGTACATTACATACAATGCAGTTTTTTAATAGGTTCTACACATTCATGAGAGCCACAGTGTAGTGCTGACATCTCAACGTACCCTCGCTCAAGAGCAGAGGGGGGGGATTCTAGATGAGATCAGGATTTCCAGGAGAGAGGAAAAAAAGTCATTTCATCTCTGACACTGCAGAAATGTACACCGAAAGCAAGAAAACGTATTTGGCATTAAGTGCGGTTGTAAGTGTCGATCCTCTCGTGTATATTCGATTTCACTGTTTTCATACTACTTTTTTTTTTCAGGAACTTTCTTCCTGGCACAAAGACGAAGCTAAATCTACGAAAAGGCAAAAGTAAGCCCTGGCTTCCAATTCGTATACACCCAAATTGCTTCCACGCCAGGAAAGAAATAAAAAGCACTGAATCTTAGAAATCACAAGTGGGCCAATCACAAACTTCCACGCTCCAGTGCGCCGTATCTCCACAGAGCCGAATTACAGCTAATACTGAGTTCAGGGAATTGCGATATGACACTTGGGAGGACACAATCAGCAGGGTGAAGCATAATGTACTGTCCCATGGTTCTTCGAGCCTTTGGTTTCTGCGTGGGTGAAGCCAAAACTACAACAAAATTTAAGAGCGATCCAATTACAGGAACTTTTTTTTTTTCCTTCCCTTCCTACTCGTGCACAGGGAGACAAATAACAAAAATAACTGCTGTTAAACTAACACTGCAAAAAGTAATCCAGATAGACTATATGGAAGACTATCATCCAACACGCTTTCATCTGTCCAGTATTGTAAACAACCCGGAAGCTCATACAGAATGAAGGGCACATATAGACATCTCTATGATATCATAGAGAGAGACAGAAAATAAGACAAGACATTCAGGGCTCATGTTCACCAAGAAACAACAATATTAATAATAAATAGTTAGGGGTCTCTTCCATCTTCGGTGGTCCCAATAAGGCTCCTTGGAGTTTGTACCAGTAAGCTGAACAGTAGGACTATATTGATTTCAGACAAAAGCAGCCACAACCTGAAGTAAACTGCAATCTACACTTCAGAAAAAATAAAATCATCCACGTCTTCGGTTTGTCTAATTGCAGCAAAGTGTTCGCTAATCCATTCGCTAATGGATACAAGTGTAACGACATGTTATAAAGTACAAAGTGTCAATTTTTTCGTTCCTACACACACACACACAGTGGAAAACAGTTCTTGTGTACCTAAATGTGTGCATTACACCTCAAATATGTCACTATACTCCTTTTAATATCTGCAGATGAGAACTTATTTATGGAATCGGGCGTTTCATCACTATTAAAGAAAGCACTAATGTCATAGCAGCAGGTTTAGATGGAAGCCAGTATTCAATCCAGTATGAGCATGAACAGAATTGACCTACTAGAGACTCTAGAGGGCGCTCTGATCTTTCCACTGGCTCAGCGCATGTTTGTCCAAATGTGATTTAAAATAGCAAGGCAAAAAAAGAACCCATGATGATCACAGAGTTCTTAAATCAAATCCACCCCTTTACCCTGTAAACTGTTCGGATTTATAACTCCCCTACATTTCAACCTGTATGAAAGAGAAGTTGAAGGATAAACTCAAAACAGACTCGAAACTAAGCATAAGTTTGCTTTAAAAAAGAAAAACCAAGTCAGTGAGCAATTTGGCAAATTTAAACCCAATTCTGACACCTTTTTAAAATCAAAAATAAAAGAGCACAACCCTGGCACTCCAGAGTAGAAAATTGTATTTCTGCATTTTCAGTAAGTCTCAGTGATGGTTAAGTGGCATTACTTCTTTAGGAGGAAACACAGTAGGTGGGCACGGCACACCTCGGGTGGAAAATGTAGAAAAATAACTTCTGTCTTGAGTGGGAGGAGTCTGAGAGGTCTAAAGAGGGTGGGGTCTATGTGTGTGGGGCGTGGCTACAGGGTGATGAGGTCGACAAGGTTACCCTTGGGTGGGGTCATATTGTCAGGGAAGAAATTGACAAGCGTGTCAAACAGCTGTGTGCGCTGGGCGTACGTCTGATCCACATCTGAAAAGCCTGTGACGAAGAGAAGAAAAATACCATTAATAAGCACATCAGAGAAGCTCCTGAACTGATTTCCACAGTCGTGTTCATCAAACAGTGCTCTCACCTAGAGGAATGAAGTCTGAGCTGGATTTGAACAGAGCGGAGGGTAAGAGCTGAAACTACAGGAAATAAACATACAAAAAAAGCACTTTTAATAATAAAACATGTATAGGGTCCAATACAATTCCAGTCAGACAACTGCAGGTTTGTTAGGCAAGTATAACAGTATTTTTGCTGGGTCCTGACCTCTTTTGTCTCATCGGGGTCGGTGTGGTCCACAGTAAGAGAGAGATCATTCTGTAGATATTTAAGTGCATTCAAGGGCTCTGTCTGGGCCTTCTCCTCAAACCTGCAAATGCACACAAGGCAGCAAGCAGGAGGTCAACACATGCCTTCAATTATTCAACTTTAAGGACTGTTCTTTAGTTTCTAGGTACACTGCTATTCTATTAAAAGTAACCAAATACAGCCACTAGATGGCACCAAAAGTGCAGAAATCTCATGCACCAATGGAAAACTACTACTGTAATTTAATCACTAACTGCAGTGCTGCATGACACTGCAATTACATAACAATACAGCTGGGTCCTAATGGTTTACATTCAGATCACAGCAGGATCAGAGCAAGATCATGTTCTTCATATTAACATTCGACACAAGCTATTTAATGCGCAATAGATATCTAAACACTTTTCTAGTGATGTTTAGAAACAAAAAGCATCTGAGTTTTCTTTGGCATCAGAGGGGGACCAGACAACCTAATTCAGTAAATATTATTCTTAAGCACAATTTCCTAATCAAGGACGATGAGGTCAGAATAATGAGTCACTGAGCAGCAGCTTGTTAAAGGTAAGCATTGTTGTACTGGTATGAAAGTATATTTGTACCTGTATTTACGAATGAGGTATTTGCAATGACGAAGCAGATATTCTTTGGAAGGTCGGCACAGCTTTAGGGACCAGAAATCATCCAATCTCATTTTGGGTGAGCTGGACTTCCCCGGGTTTCCACCGAAAAGGTAATGCACCTGTGTACCATATCATGATGTCAATCCCCTGCTAATTGCTTTGCTTAATCAGCACAGCAATTAAGGAAATGAGTGTTTATCAGCTCAAGCCGTCAAAGTGCCTGAGGTAAACACAATTTATATTTAGATGTCTCTACGAATGTTCAAAGGTTACAACCTTATAATTGGAAAGCTGTTGCATCTGGTAATTTGCAATCGTTTTGGGATACAGATTCTTAAAAATAGCTAGAAAGATGCACAACAGACCAGATACTTTTTTGAATTATCAGGTAAGAAGTATTTTATTGTGTTAAATTGCACAAAATGTATGATTAAAATCACAAGTTAATGAGACTTTAATGGCCTAATTTTATATAAAAACACTATTATTAGTAGTATTAATACTATATAGTAATACTAAAGTACAGTAACATTGTAATAATTTGTTTGATTTTATTTTTTTCATTTTATTAATGAAATATTACATTTTCATTATTGCCAATAATATATATTAACACTGAAGTTTAATATAATATTATATTTTATTATTAAATATTAAATTTGTACATTATATTTAAAAGAAATAAATCTTAGAGACACAATTTGTAAGATTTTTGTTATAAAATATCCAAAAGCCACTTGCATGCAGTTGTGTACGTACTTTATCTCAAAAGTTCTGTAGGATTTGTAAATGCAAAGAAATTTCAGATTTAAATAATGAACCGTCCCTGTTCATTGTCGCCTATCAATAACGCAATATGCATGCTGACAAATGCGGAAGTGGTACTTATTTATTGTGCATATCATGTATCATGATTACATGCTCCACAATCTCAAAAAAAACATAGATGTCTACAATCTGAGGCAAGAAGATATTGAAACAAATGAGAACAAATATGGCGTTTTCGTGGTAATTAAACAGATATAAATGAGTATTTCATTCGTGAACATGATTTGTGAAAACGACATCTCCCAGTGTTCCGTCATTGAACGTCGTCTGTTATTGTTTTGAAAATGCGACCTCTAGTGGAGAAGACGTACATACTGTGTCTTTAAATGAATTAAAATAAAAAAAAATGTAATATAATATAAAAATTATATTTAAAAAAGTTAAGGATGTTTAACGAAACTCTAATTTTATGTTGACTTCTTTGAGGTAAGTGTGAGTTGACACCTACAAACTTAGGTTATTAGGTCAGATTGCTAATCAGCCAATCCCAAACCACACCACCATACTGTTCATAAACCTTTAATTCATATTTATATTTATGTAGAAGTGAAATAATCTACATTACCTTGTGCAACTCATCATAGACTAGCTGATGAGCAAAACGAGGACATGGTTCCTCTTCCTGTAGGGCCTTAGTGGGGTTTTCTTTCACCGCCTGGTCATTCTTATAAACACACGACCTGCAGACAAAAACACAGACTAAGGCTTTCATACTAAACTGTGCATACGGTCCTAGAAAAGTGTATACACACACACGCACCCACCCAAATCAAGTCAAATAAACAAAATGACAGAAAGCAGTACACCAGATCCAAAGGAAACACTGACAGACTGGTTTTTAGAAGCCAACTGCTTCAATTACTGTACAGAACAAAGGCTTTTTCTCCCCCAGTTTAAGTGCAAAGCACATTTAACACACACCCAGACCCACACGCAAACTGAGAACATTCTGTTCCTGTTTGATGGACACTAACTCTCTTTCTGAAGGTCAGACGGGCCTTTGAAATACAATTGAAATACTCTGGCTTTATTCAATGTATGTGAATTGCGCGTGCAAGCTGAGAACAATTAATATAAGGGGGTTTTGTATGATGCATTTATGCTCATCACTGCCTCTGCAATACAAGTTCAATGCGCTGAAAAGAGAACACACAGTCCAGGAAGGAAAGAGCATGTTTTTCCATCATCATAACTGAAGATTTCCTTCTTTTCCAGCAGTGTATGGCAATCTAAAACCTCAGGAATTAAGTGCCTGAAGGCACTCTGTGGATTACCGATGCAGGCAGTCTTCTGAGCCCCAGCGTATAAACACAGGTCTAGTGTACTCATTAGCATTCAATGTGCAGTGCTGTACAGATGAACAGTGTGTCCGAGAACTCACGCACCAGTTGTTGCGTGCAATGTCGTAGATCCAGAAGGAGTTGCGTACATTTTCCTCGCGTTTGTCTTTGTCTTTGCTGAGTCCTGATAGAACATGGATCTCATTGAGCTCTGGGTCGATGGTGGCACGCTGAGTGAATCCTGTCATCGGTACTGCAACACAATCACAAGTGTAAGCTTAGAAGGCATACACTGTTAAATAAAGCATTATGTTGTAGCAGCTTGGTGTAATCATTGGACGTAATATGCAAATCACCGCTATTTCCCCCCTATGGTTTTAGCCAAAACTCAACAAATGCTGTACCAAAAGTTTTTTGTCCCACCAGGAAGTGTTGAGTGAATTACCAAAATTTGCATTATTTCTTTAGTACATTAATAGAATAACAATTTTTTATAATATTTGATTGATATTGTATTAATGTAATAAAATATTTAAAACATTCTATTTTATATTGATATAAATATTGCACTAGCAAGTGAATTTATACAATTTAGTTCATTTTATATTTTTATATAATATCATATAATTTTGCATTTGTTTATTTTCACTTGATTCTTATTACCTTCATTGAACTGAACTGCTACTAAATAAAAATACAAAAAATATTGTAATATTTTTAAATTAATAAATATTTATATTATTTAACCACTGCTGTACATTAATTAAAAAAAAATTATTTAGTATTATACGAACACAAAACTAAAGGAAATAATAATTATTAGTATTATTACATTATATTTCATAAATATGAAACAACATAATATAATGAATGAAATAACAGCATAATTCACAGGTACTTGCCCAGGTAACTAATACTCAATTAAGTTATTTTTCAGTTAGTTAAATGTATTTCTCTTGTATTCCTCCATGATGTCTATTGCCTTCCATTTTCCTACAGTTTCGACTCAAATAAAATGTCAATTTCCATATTAATTTATTTAGAATTAGTTTATTTAGCAAGTATTTGTGAAATAAACATAATAAAGCTTTAGTTCATTTGAACATGGCCTGTAATTCATTTTGTTTACACAGATTAAATAATATCACTCCTGTTTGGAACTGCATGATTTTCGGGGGGTAAACTATTCCTTTAAGGTCTGGTTGTGACCATACTGTTTGGGCTCACCATTTCCTTCCTGGTAAATTGTGTTTTGTTCAGTCTTATTTTTGTCTCTCTCTCCGCTGCCTTCTAGCTCTTGTTCTCTTTCTGTCACCCCCTGTCCTCATCGCACACACATTTTTCTCTAACGCGATAACAGAGAGAACACAGAGGTCTTTTTATACTCTCTCATTGCGTCAAGTCGCCTATTGAGATTTTACACAATCTTTTAATGGGAACAGGAAGTATGTCACAGGCCTGTGTCTGCACAGTCTCTCTCAGGCTTTACAGAGCTCTCACACTCATTCACCTTCTGTGGCTCTCCTACGTGAACTGGCTGCTCAATCTTGGTATGTTCCTTATGTTGACCCTAACACAATACCATGCTATCGCTGCTGATAATAGAGAAAGCGAAGAAAAATTTGGGGGAGATTATGTGGGAGCGCAGACATTATGACCTGTCTGCTCACCAAATTCTTCTCCAAGCTGATCACAGACGTTTTACAAAGTCTCTATTGTTGTAAGTCTTGATTGTGCGTGCAAGTTTCATTTGCATGCATGTGTGGCTAACGTGAGTAATCAAACGGGTGTGTGTTAGGTGAGCAAATCACCACAAGTGCGTGGGTATGAAGTATTTTCTAAGAACTAGCTCAGTTCTTCAGAAGCCAATCGAAGTTCTGAGAACTCCAAATTGATAGTTTAATGCCAATTTGTGCCGAGAGGGGGCAGACAGTGTAAAGATGCAGGTGTTTAAGGGTTATTTTTGTCTTATTTATATCCTATTCTAGAATTATATGATGGCGCTCTTTTTACATCTTTATGTGGTTTTGTCGTTTTCTTGTCCATCTGTTTATGTTTTTAATATACAATAATTTTAATACCTCCAAAAGAGCTTATTTCAAATCTTAATTTAGGCATTTAATTTAATATTTAGGCTATATATTTTATTTTATTTTAAAAGATGCAAGTAGTTTTAGTTTCAGTAAATAACAACACTGCTGTGTTTCTGCCCAAAAAAAATACCTCAAATTGTGTTACTTCATCTTAAAATAAAATAAGGGAGGAATCTGTGCCAGAATATCGAGGACCAGAATATCACTGAGACTTGGGTTAGCAAGTAAACACCTGGCAATACCCATAATATAGCGCCTGTGAGACATACAGTTTTACATAACCAGAATCATCTAAGGCTGCAAATCTAACAGAGAAGACTTAAAATATTAAAATTTATATTTCATGCCGAGTCTTCAGAGGAAAATATCTTGATGCGAGTCAGAATCCGTGTTCTAACCTCAAAAACCTTGTCTCCCTGCTCAGTAATGTGCTGTAATATTTACCCATCGTTAGGGACTATTCACACGAGAAATGTTCATCACTACCATCCAGACCAGCAGATCTGTGTATATCAGTATCAGGGACACAGACGATGTCAAGTTGATTTAGCTGTTGAACAGTAAGACTGCAATAAATCACATGCTCGCCTCAGCTGCATGTAACTGGCCGCAGCAGTGACATAATCCCCACCTGATTCAACTATTTCTGAACATGATGTCACCTTAATGCTTAAGATTCCTCTGCTCTCCTTTTAAGGAGTGTCCTCTCAGGGCACGACTTTGTAAGAGCCACTAGCTGGGTTTCCATCCAAAGTTGCGAATTTAATTCAAGCGCAAAATTGGAATAACGCATTTCCAACAAGCCTAAGATTACAAAATTGTCACTTCCTAATAAACTGAAAATAAACTTCACTAAGAAAAGTAGGAGAAGCCATTGAATATAATAATTTTCTAATACAATAAATTGTTTGTGCCTAATAGTAAGCGGTTACTTTGCATTACAGATGCTGTGCAGCGAGATTTGTCATTTCAGATGCAATACTTCAAAATGTGCACAAAAGCAGGTTTTTCTAGCAGTGCGTCAAAAACATTCAAATAAAACCGCCAGTATGATGTCATACCCATGCCTGAGTCCTTCTTGGTGCCATCTGAGATGATCTCCACGTGGTCACCATCAACGTCGTAACTGAAGAAATCATTCAAGTAAGTTTTGGACCTCTGACCTCCAAAAACGTACAGGCAGCGATTTCTCTGTGGGAGAAAAAAGAAAAGCAGTCATGTCAAATTTGTTGTCAAAAGCACCCATGAATTCCACTTAACATCAATACATTTTAAAAAGTATCTGTTTTAAAACCATTTTTGTAATAAACTTTCTTATTCCTATTGGGAAATGTTGTTCAGATATATTATATATATACACACACACACATATCCCTATATATATATATATATATATATATATATAGACAGAGTCCTAATTCATACCAGAAAAGCCACAAATGCATCTATTAAAAATATGAGGTCAGTGTGCAATATATCTGAGTTGCAGCTCAGAGCGCTTTATGTGTCATTACTAGGGGTGGCACGGTTCACAAAACCCACACGGACCGTGTGAAAGAGCATGCAGTGTCCGATGCGGGACTGGATGTCCTCTGGCCCGGCGTTACACGAGTCTTCTCTGAGCAGACTCCAGCTGCCAGCTTGACAGTGAAAAGCATAAAGCCCGCTGAACTGAGGTTCTGACGTCCGGCCGTCATCCACGCTGCCGTTACACGTCAGAATCCGACCACCAAATGTGTAAATCATGTGTTTCTCAGAGTCCATGCACATCTGAGAGAGAGAGAGACAGGAGGTTTGTTTTTAAATATTTGAGAAACTGTTCATCATAAATCTGTACAAGGGAGACTCCTGGTGGTATGTGGGCATATATCCATTTTAATGCATACCTGGTGGTCGAACACAAGTTTGGGTCCTCCATCAGCGGATGTGTCTTCACTTAGGAGAGTCCACGTGTTGGCGTCAATGTCATAGCAGTAGAAGTCACTTTTCAGTGACTTGCTGTTTCTGACAGAGGAGTCCAGATAACGGCCCAGTGTGTAGATTTGCCTCCGCTGAGAGTCGATGCACATTTTGTGACACGACCGAGCACTGGGACCGTTCTAAAGGAAATATATCACAACCTTTATAGTTTTTGCCCTGTAGTCAGATCAACTGATACATACAGCACATAAAAAAATTTTTTCACACAAAACCTTTTTAGCTTTTAAAGGGATAATTAACCTATTTTTTTTCCCTCAATTGCTCACCCTCATGTCATTCCAAAACTTTAAGATCTTCATTTATCTTTGGAACACAAATGAAGATATTTTTAAAGAAATCTGAGAGCTCTCTCACCCTGCATTGACTGCAATGCAACTACCTCATTCTTCTGATACAAAAAGTATATTTACAGCTTTTTTAATTAAGATTGATCCACTGATATACATGGACTATTTTAACAATGTCCTTGCTACCTTTCTGGGCCTAGAATGTGTCAGCTGTCCTGCTGTCTATGCAGTGTCAGAAAGCTCACGGATTTCATCAAAAGCATCTTAATTGGTGTTCTGAAGATGAACAAAGGACTTGCGGGTTTGGAAGAACATGAGAGTAAGTGATTAATGATAGATTTTTTCATTTTTGTGTGAACTGTTCCTTTAATTAATTTCTTAGAGAATAATATTTTAAAAGGTGCCAGGATTAGAAAGTGCTTAGAGGAAGAACTAGTCATTTCCAAAATGTCAAAGATTAAAGTTAACAAATTTAAATTTTAAGAAAGAAATGTTGGGATGGACATACATTTCTTTTAGTCTGCGTAGCCATTTGTGAGTGCTGGCCTACTTTTTTGAGATAATTCATTCAGATGTACCCACCCCTGAAACATCCCATAAGGCAAACAACAGTGGCTGGCCATATCATATCAATCAGGCAGGCCCTTCCTGCATTAATGGGCAGATCTTAGTCTATGCTGGAGAGTGTACCAGACTTTATGCAGATTTAAGCAGCCAAAGAAACCTCCATTATAACCTCCATCAGCACTGTGGTGTCACTCTACATATTTTCCATTACAATCGCTTCGTTCTCTTCCTCATTCACAAGCTACAACAACCCCCATCTAAATAACATACAGATTAAGGAGTACACATCACTCAATGAACTTCGAAAAGAAAGCACAGCGAAGAATGCGAAACTCAATGACATGGAAATAAGGGGATTTTTTTTGCCAATAAGCTGAGTCATATTCGAAAGAAATTCTTCTTTTACTTTCTCTCTTACCTCTTTCTCTGTATCCCTGGAGATACAGGCCCATTGGTTCTCCTTCACACTGTATGCCCAGAAATCAGCCAAGTCCTGCGTTCCATCCCAGCCACCAAACAGATATACAGTTTCTGCCGAACAAAGAGGTGAAAAAAAACACAAAGAGAGCACGATGGTGAGTGGGTGAGGCGTTTTACACCTTCAATATAAAAATCGAAGGATAAAAACTATTATGGTATATTAAAAGCTGTTATAAATCATCACATTCTTCAAGAGCAGCTGTGTGCTGAGGTTGTAAGGCTGATGTCTCCATGGTGATAAGCAGAGACAGTTGTTTGAGCTATTGAGCGTCAGCTGAGCTGTACAGCAGGTTACTTGAGGTCAGTTTGAATGCACAGGGCCACACTGGGGCAGCAGGGATCGATTATTCCTCTAACAAGCAGCTCTCAGATTCACACACCGATTTAAAAACAGCTCTTAACTCGCAACAGCGGGGCTAAATGCAGTCTTAGCTTGCATTCCACTACAAGCAAGACAGGACAAGCTAAATAGTGCTGCAATAACCGCCCTTTGCAAATCAGCCATCTGATGTAAAACGTACCTGTCTGAACATCAATGACCATCTGATGACCTCCTCTCATGCCTGGCCTGTTATCATCACCATCACCTAATTTAAAAAAAAAAAAAAAGGAGAGTAACAGAAGTGAACTGAAAGTTATGTGTGTCAGGAACAAGACACACAATGAATATCAATGCAGCCTTTAAGTAACTGAATACAGCTGACATGGATTCCCTGGAGTCCAGCATTCAGATTCAGAGCAAGAGGCCACCACTTGTGTGTTCTGTCGTACCTTTGTTACATTTGGGGATGATCTGACTCCAGCGTGGCTTATAATCCTGCTGGCTGATGTACTGATTAAACAAACCATCTGGAAGAGAACAGATAAAGAGTCAAGTGTGCACTTTAATTTGCTAATGCATGCTGCCTGAGCGGGAAGCAATCCAAGTGTACATTAGGTTCTAATTACCGTAAATTTACACTGTGACCGCAAAAGAGAACATGTAACA
>JAUMHR010000047.1:5742951-5765935 GCA_032361145.1 Enteromius fasciolatus | reverse complement strand
AACACAACTACGAACATGGGAAGGCGGGGCTTCCTTCACTAGGGAGACATTGAGTGTTGCACTTGCTCCCATTCATTGCAATACCTATGGACTGTCTCTGCAAACCACTTTGAAGTACAATCTGCTGTATAATACTGCAACTGTGCCATAATGTTCATCAAAAAAATCTGTAATAGTGAAAGCAGTGTATTTATCTACACTCTAAAATCATGTCTTGTCTGCGTCAAGTGAAACAGACCATTAAATTGGAGATCATCTTTATTTGGCATAAAGTCAACGAGATGTACTGACTTGCATCACAATACGATTATAATCCAGAACCGTTCTGTTGCCTACAGTGAATCAACATGCCCACATTCCCTACTTAATGAATGTGGCAGAGATCCATATGAGGAAACGCAGGGTGAGGTACCTCTCACAGCTTTGTCTATGAGCTCCTCGCAGGCGTCAAAGTCTCCTCTGAGGACCAGCCGCTCATGGAGGTGCGTGAGCATGGGATGCTCCAGAGCTATCCGTGTTTTCTTCTGCAGGGACTCGAAGGCTTCTGTGTAGTTGTGCTGCCGGAAGTGTTTCAGGCACAGGCGGATGGCCTCCTGTTCACGGTACTGTCAGGGAAAAAGATAAAAAGAAGCACTTTAGGTGTAACGTGCCATCAATCCAAGCTTAATACTGTGTGAAATTGCCATGCAAATGGAGTGTGAATGTTATAAAATCAAGAGTGTTTTTCTTACTGGAACAGCTTGGCAATTTAAAAACTGTTAATGGTTATGACGTACAAAGACAATGAAGTGGTTTACTGAAATAAAGATTATGGAGAAAAAAACAACAACACAGGAAATATATATAGTTGAATTCACATGCTGAGTGACGTGTGATTATCGTTAAGCAGTGGGTGGCTAAAATTACATTTTGATGTACACCGCATTTTCTTTTAAGAAATGTGTGTGTGTGTGTGTGTATATATATATATATATATATATATATATATATATGTATATGATTGGGGATGAATTTAGAAATAAATATTTTGTGAGATTCATCCTTGAAGATGGATATGGATGTTCGGACACAACTCACCTTACTGTACCAGTTAAGGCAGGGCTGAACAACGTCTGGATCTTCTATGCCATGTAACTCAATATACCAGATGCTGAAGTTAAAGCTGGGCCCCCATGACATCAGAGGCACTACATAACCGAACACACACAGATAGCATCAAGAGAGCACATTCACACACACAGACACAGTTTACAGCAGGTAATTTACTTAAAAAAAAAATACAAATTTCTATTCTAAAAAGAGTCTCAGAGTATTCAAAGTCTGAAACACACAGCTTGCAATTTTACAAGAAAAATCTTGTGTCAAAAGAGTTCAGTGTCACACAAGCACTTGTTTGTTCCATCAAAGACTTGCAGAGTCATTCAATCACTCACTCAACGCATTGTCTTCCTCTGAAATCATGTGATGACTGATTTTTCCCCTAAATGTGTCACCGCATGAGTTCACCAGGTCTTTAGTTTGCTTTTTCTGTAAACACTCACCTATTTTAATGAACCTGCAGGGAAACATCTGCTCATCGATCTTGTGCTTTAGCGTGAATGTCTCCTTGTTGAAGTCATTCTTAAGGCCACTAGGATGAGATGAGGAAGTCAGTCAATGACCTCATCACATTACAAGAAGCTATTTCCCCAACCATTACTGACATTGCAAAGAAACACAATAAGCCATTTTAAAAACATTTATGTTTTGGGCTCTATTACCAAGTAAACTAAATCCAGTCACCTGAGTCCGTAAAGCTTATCTGACAAAAAGATTAGAGCAACTAAATTGTAATCACTAACTAGCATTCTCCCACCAGTCTCACCTAGACAAGAGTTCCGTCATGTTTTCTTCACTCATGCCTCCGAACACTTTGAACTTCTTCAGGTTGCACACGTGGGTTTTCTCATATTTGCCATAGGTGATGCTCAGAACAATAGCTGGTCTCTCCAGTTTTAAGATCAAGTACTGAGTAGCAGAAAAGAAATAAAAATTGTTATAACAAAGCAATTCTAATCTAAAATGTTCTTACTTTGCCACAGCGAACAATGTTATCAAAAACTATTAAGATCAATAAAACATGAATAACTTAAATCTTTTTTACATTTTTTACCAAAGTTTACCTTTACAACATAAGTAAACCTAGACCTATTTCTAACATCATTCATCACTGTGCATGTACATCAAGGATGTTTTATAATAAAAACAAGATAAAATGAACCAAAAAAAGAGACTGAACTAAGGCTTAAATGTTAGAAATGATGAAATGGCAATGAGTAGGATGACTAGTGCTCATTTCCTAACTTTGCTAATTCTGTTATTAGTAATGCATCCTTCTCATTGGCATTTAATAATTTGTAACATTTAAGCCTGATCTATTTTTTGGCTCACTTTATCTGTAAAAAGAAAACCTGCCTAATAATTTAGCCCACCTGAATATATGGATTTACTTTTAGCCTTCATGGACAATTATATATCACTTATATATGATTAAATACAAAATAAATAGTCGTAATTAGGATCGATGTGGTTTGGGATTGGTAAAATGTTCTTGGAGGGAAAAAAATTATATATATATTATTATTATTATGACCAGAATTTTAATTTGCCTAATAATTTGTACCACAGGGTATTTAAAAATAATACTAATACTAATAATAATAATAATAATAATTAACAACCTCAAACATTTAAACAGTAGCGCATGTCTTCACAAAACTTGGAAAAAAGAAGTTGTTGTAATCTTCTGATATTTTTTCCTCTTTGACAGTATCTATCACTATCCATTCTGAATGTATAATTCCTCTTTTTCTAATTTATACATTAAAGGATTAGTTCACCCAAAAATGAAAATTCTGACATTACTTACCCTCATGTCATTCCAAACCCAGAACACCTTTGATTTTCTTCAGAACAGAATAGTTGTCGTTAGATATAGAGAATAGTGAATCGTTAATTAGAGACATTTTTTCATGGAGTGAACATGGAGCGAGGAGCGGGAAATGGTAAACCCGGAGTGGAGCTGGAGCGGAGTGATCATGAAATGCTCTGAGCGCGGAGCAGAAATTCTTGCCGCTCCACTCCGCTCACATACTCTGCATCTGACCCTCCATAGACAGCAACACAATTGAAATTATTTCAGGTCCAGAAACTTTGTAAAAACACTGGTAAAACAGTCCATGTGACATAAGTGGCTCAACTTCAGTTTTGCGACACTACATGAACACTTTTTTGTGCAAAGAAAACAAAAATAACATCATATAATCTACCATTCTTCTGTGACTTGCGTCTTCCCCCATTTTAGATGCATACACTTTCTTCTAGGTTTAAAGGTGCGTTGTGATACTCTCTAAAATGGCGGAAGGCGTAAGTCACAGGGAGAAGAAAGGTTGAGTTAAATTATGTTGTTTTTTTTTTCATTGCACAAAAAAAAAAGTATTCTCCTATCATCGCAAAAGGGAAGTTACGTCACTGGTGTAACATGGATTGTTTTACCAATGTTCTTACTACGTTTCTGGATCTGGGATCATTTTTTTGTTGCTGTCTATGGAGGGTCAGAAGGCTCTCTGATATCATCAAAAATATCTTCATTTGTGTTCTGAAGATCAACAAAGGTCTTACGGGCTTGGGACATTTTTGGGTGAACTAACCCTTTAAGGTACCTTAAGTTCCTCTGTGAACATAACAAAAAACAAAAGGAAGATGTGTTTCTGTTGCATAAAGACACATTAGACCAAAATGATTGGAGATTGCGAGTAACAACATCTTCAGATGCAGGTGGACAGGAGGGGTTTATATTACTCACTCTGCCTGATGAAAACAATTCAATCAACTGTAGACATCTATGACAGAACAGCTAATGATCACAGTTTGTAAATTATTGCTTGGAACAAACGCAGCTTGCATAGAGACCCTAAAAATGAATGGGCTAAAATATGTTACACAAACTGACTGCGATATTCCATCCACAAGCACTGGCCGGATAATGACTGTGATTTCGCAAAACTCTCTACAGAGGGTAACTGTACATTTTCAAGTGAAAGGAAGAGAGTGGAGGGACACAAGTGAGAAAACACAAGGCTTTGAAATGGGGCTGGAGGTTAGAAGTTGAGGGCGCGTGTTACTGTACCGCCAACACACACTTTCGATTTCCTAATTGCCTAACCACAAGTCTGTCTGTGCTGCAATGGTCTGTGCCACAAGGCCGGCAAAGAAGAGAGGCTTCCTCTTTCCAAAAGAAGATGAAAGCAAGGCAGAGTGCCAATGAATGAAAATTTCGACATACCCAGGCATGCTAATGTCAATAGCGGTCAACATTGAAACACGCATCTCTGAAGTCAAACATCGATACTTTTGATACTTTTCCCCTATTTCTAAAAAAAAATTATTAATATTACAATTTATTTTGAAATATTTTACTTTTACATTGCGCAGAGCGTGAGAAGCGCACTTAATAATAGAATGGGTTTCTGTTATTATTTTTATTAAATTTGATCACATAATTAGTAAGCAGAACACTGAATCTGTCGGCAACAAATTATTTGAAAATCTGAATAAAATACAGTATTATTATAGTATCACTAATATATTCATATTTTGAATTAACTTTTTTAGGTCTTGTTTTTACATGCTAATTCAGATACTTATTAAAAATAATTTTCCAGTGGATTTTTGGTAATTAATATTAGGTTTTTTTATGTTTATAATTATTATGCATTTGTATTGCAGTTTTAGTATATAAACAAAAAGAGATTGGATACCCTGGCAACTAGCTGAAACACTACACGTTTACTTTTTAATTTCAGTTAATGTTTTTTGTTGCTGTTGTTTATTGTCCAAGTAAGTAATTTTTTTTTAGTTTATTTTATTGTTTGTTGTGGGTTAACAATACTAATGCTGACTATTATCCAGCTCAGGTCAACATTGAAAGGTGTAAGCAGAATTTACCTGTGGAGGGTAGTTGCTCTCAGATGACCACCTGGAAGACTGGTCGTTAGGTTTGTCCACTAAAATATTCCTGCAAACAAACAAAATAAGAAAGAGTTAAAGAAAAGAGTAAGGTGCCACAAACATTCTTTAAAACTTTTCACACTTTTTCTTGCATGCATAATATAAATTGTTAATTGTCAGATCTTCCACAGTATAATGCTGTCAATGCAAACGCACAAGTGCAATGACAGCTTTCTAATTGTGATGCATGCTCACAGATGAATACATGCACAAATGTGCCGTGCCGTGTTTATACAGTTATGCTTGCAACTGAATTATGCCAAGTCTAACACAGTTCTGCATGCTAGACAAAGTTCATAAAGCATGTAAGCTTGGAGTGAAGAGCTAAAACAAAGCGTGCATGGGTGTTACAATAAATGTCACTTCACTGACTAATTCGTGATCGCATGGACTGTTTGTGTCAGCCTACAGCAAATTTTCCTCTAGCTGTCATATCTAATACAAGCGTTACAAAGGCGGCATGCAAATTAGTAATACATTATCCATTTTACATGACACAAATTGCATGGATATTATGGGTTAGACCGCAACA
The DNA here is from genome assembly GCA_032361145.1 of Enteromius fasciolatus. Lineage (NCBI taxonomy): Eukaryota > Metazoa > Chordata > Actinopteri > Cypriniformes > Cyprinidae > Enteromius > Enteromius fasciolatus. The sequence continues at coordinate 5,760,354 of JAUMHR010000047.1, read as the reverse complement.
ACTAACCAGCTTATTGGCTGTGTTTCAAAACTAAGTGAGAGACCGCGTTTCATAGGCTGTCTAAATAGGCAGCTCACTTGTTTCGAAACTCGGCTACTTCGTGCCTTGCTAGATAGCGAGAAATAACATAATATTTCGAACAAATGCTAATACATTTTTGGAAGTATTGTTATAAAATACTGTAGATCAACAAACACAGAAAAAGATTAATACAGTATGATAAAAATAGTCTGTGACTCTCACAGTGTCATATTCTAACAGTTTAGCATTAACGTTAGTCACCATAGCATCGTTATGCATTTTAAAACAATATTGTTAAGCTGTGTTTCGGCTAGATATTTTAAACACAGACAAAAACACCGATTTAAACGGCATTCAGCGATTTGTGGTTAGTTCACTTCTACAGTTCAAAATAGTAAACTAACGTTAGCCATTTAGCTAACCGGCTACATACTGCATTTCTGATGTATATTTTAAAAATAAACAAACACAGCGCAGTAAGACACTTGTTGGGTTCTTAAAAAAACATCAAGATCTGTTTACTGATATGAAAAACAAAACACATTAAATGTACTTCTGGCGTTTTATTTGTATTTACTCACATGGGTTGCTTCATACTAGCCTAACCTAGCATGCTAACATGACTGTCATATCTGCACATTTCCAGACATGTATATCCGTGTCCCGACTTTTGCGAATCCAAATGAGCATTAATGTGTAAAATTAGACATTTGCTTTGCTTTATTGCTTGCAGATTATACATTTGCGGCTGCTTTATGTACCCGTCTGCTGTAACGTTAGCCCGGCCCGTTGGTTAGATAAAGCCATGGACTGGATTAATATTACAACGTTACAAACTGTGTATTTACATTTAAGAGCAGATATGTCTCGATTTGAGTGTTTAATGTGCATTACTCACTCGGGTAAATATGTAGAGGAGTACGAGCTCCATTTATAAACACTGTAGGAGAGCACTCTGCTGTCAGGAGCCACCGCCATCTTGATGCACGAACCAAACACACACACACGCACGCGCACGCACACACACATATACATACATACATATTCACTCTCTCTCTCACACACACATATACAGAGAGAGAGAGAAAGCAATCTTAAAGTGGAACAGTTCGGTCTACAACATTATGTGGCACGTAACTACAAATAGCCTAATAAAAAATAAATAGATGCTCATAGGAATTTATTAATTCTGATAAGCTAGTGTGTTTGATTCAATCCTAAAGGGCTTAAAAAAACATTACACTCATTAGGTAGGCTGTTGTAAACTAGGAAAACTTTTCCCTCTTGTTTTTCACCTAAATATCTTCAAGGGACCTAGATTGCACTAATACTTTAAATGAATCATCCAGCTATGGTTGAACTATTATTAATCATTACAATGAGGCTCAGAGCAAATTTACTGCAGCTAAGCCTGAAAGTAGGCTATTCTTGACACAAGCAAATGAACCAGTGGCTATACTCCAACAGGCTACCCGCCCAAGGGGCAATCCCATCCTCAGGAGCCAAGTGAGGGATGAGGGGGCGAAGGTGCTGTATTGTTTGAATAAACTGTAATCCTCTCTAATTCTGAGCAAACTGGGGTATTTTATCGGTCGATTAGCAGTGGGCTTCAATTTTCACATGATCTCACAGGCTCTATAATATGACAAGAAAATACAATAGTAGAGAGGTTATCTTTGAAGTAGTTGATAGATACATAGATCCAAGATGTGAATGCAATATTAGAGAACTCATAATTTAGCAAAAAGCAGTGGCTTAATTTCTTAAAGATGCATTTGGTTGTTACAACTGAAGCTTTTTTACTTCACAATACTTTAACTGATGGGCTAGAGTTGTGTGAATTATTGTGATGTTTTTATCAGCTCTCGGTCTGATGGCACCCATTCACTCCAGAGGATGCACTGGTGAGTAAGTAATGTAATGGTAAATTTTTCAGAATCTGTTTCAGCGGTAAAACTAATTTATTTACATCTCGGATGACTTGAGATTAAGCACATTCGTCAAATATTAATTTTTGCCTTTTATTTCTTCAAAAGGCAAGAAATATGATTATATTGTAACACTGTGGAGATGCCTGTTAAAATGTCTTCTTATCAGTGAGGCTAATTATTTGAGACTGCTAAAGAACACAATGACCTTCTAGGTAAATGCATTTAGTTGATCATAGCACGCTGATGCTGTCTTTTACCGGAAACAAGCTGATGTAAGGAATGGGAGATAATGTCATTTCAGCTAAGTGCATTGCCAGATCTTGGCAAGAGCTCTTTTAATTTACCACAAATGGATGGGGCATGGGGACTGTTTGTGTGTCACAGTTTAAAAACCTGTGTATAACTATGACAAAAAAGTTATTGTGAAGCTCTAAAACACTTTGTACCTTTTAAATGAGCATATACCTTTAGAGAAGTAATGTGTAACTTTAATAATTCAGTCACACAATCCTCTTAAGTAAAATCATTTCAAAGTAACATAATAATGAAAAAGACCATGAAATTAAATCTTAATCATAAAATAACTTGTGAATGACTCAGGCACAGAAATACATGATTATGTAATGTATTTTATTCCAAAAATGCAAAATACATATTTTATAAGGATATATTTATTTGATGTTATATAAATAAAATATTGGTCAGAATAAAATATAGGATTCTTGATTTTACAACAGATTAAAAGTTGTTTTTTTACTTTCATTACTTTTTTGATAGATGCTGTTAAATAAACTATTTTTTACATGTTATAAATACTTTATAGACTTTATTGGTGCTACTTTACAGCACTGTATACATTTAATGTAAACAGCTTAGACTGAGTTTAAATCGTGTCCCGTTCAGGACGGGTTGCGCATGAGATCCAAGCAGCAGTTCGGTAGGAGGTCCCTTTAAGTTTCCATTGAGGGAGGCCGCGCTATGTCACATGATGGACATGATATAATGAAACAGCGAACAGAAAAGCTAAGTGTGTGTGTGTCCATGACTACAAAATAAGACTGTAAAGCAACGCAGTCGGCCAGTACACGCCCATTTTCGGAGTTGGAGCTACTGGAGCTGCAGTGTTCCCAACATCATCCAGTGATGGTTTCGTAGTGCGGACCGGACTGCACCTGCTGCCACGCGTAATACGCACTTAACAGAAACGCAAAAGGACGCGTAAAGTTGTCTGCGGCTCGTTTTTTATGACGAAAGACACAGTCACCGCAAACTCGTCTCGCGCTTTTGAAAGCTGAGAAATGCGTGGATTGTTATGAGCAACAAAGTAAGTGTGTACAACGATCCCATAGGCTATTTGAAATGTATATGCATGCCCAGGGATGAAAAAGAACAGGTCTGTTGTTGCTAAAAGGGAATATTTTGATGATGTGCCACATGCAATGTTCTTTCACTCCACCAAGCATTGCCAACGTCCGCATTCCGGGCTCTGTTGCGCAGATTAAAATACAAAGTTGAAGGGGGAACCTAGAGAAATATTAATTTTTATCCCTGCGTTTAATGCTGCGTTTGGATGATGTCTTATTTAAAACCACTAAGCTGAGCACTTCTGTTAAAGAACAACATCACGCCCCCTGTAAGTGCGCAGTTGCCGAAGGATGTCACAGCAACCGAGTAACCTATGTCTGCGTACATACAACCGACCTCAGCCTTTAATACCGACGATCGAACTAAATATATTGATGTTTAAAGCGTGCAGAGAGAAGAAGGGGTTGACTTGAGATCTAAAGCAGTAAACCCTCGCGCACTTTTATAAGTTGCGCTGTTATTTCAGTACCATCGTCATCATCATTATACAAGATAAAGCGGAACAGGCGCCGGAGATATGAAGCAAAACTTCGCAGAAATGAGGAGCCGGCTCGAAGCCTCTTATAAACAAGTAAGACTGTTGAGATTTTTAATTTACTTTAATGTAATACAATATGTTTACATAGCCTATGTAAATGTTATATAAGCCTACAGGAATTTACCATTAATATTTTGTTAACATGGGTTTGCCGCGTCATTGTATTTAAAGGAATATAAAGTCACGCATTTATGTTTTACTTTGCGCGTAAACGAGTAAAAGAGTGTTCAATTAGTTTAGTGCGTGTTTAAATAACTATACGTGCTGGAGTCTATTTCAGAGCGTTCAGTGAGTGCGCAAGTCCAGAACCAAGCGCTTATTTCTTGATACGTAGAGCGATCTCTGAGCACACTTTTGGGTATAAACAGGCGGCAGCTGTGTGATCCATATTTTAAAGAATTAGAATTAGACTTCTGTCCGTCAGGGGGTGTTAAGCTATTTTTCCCCCGCAATAACGTGCGACGCCACTACCTTGTTGTCGTGGAGGAACGAAAAACAACCCGAGCACCTGACAACAACCTGAGCGTGCGCGCTGCCAAAACGATTACAAGCGCGCAACATGTAGGTTGAGCCTGTGGCGTTTAGACGGACAGATAACCGCGGCAGACCTCAGGCTGCAGGCAGAAATATGATTTTGATTTATTGTTAGTGACGTAAACAGGTTGTCATAAAGTAGGTCGCTAAGCAACCACTCAGGTAAAGGACGTATTTAAGAGGATTGACGTTGACATTGAACGTTCCGCCAATGATGATCAGTCAACTTCTCAGAAAGTGGTCATGTAGGCTACTGTAAATAATGGGCGACTTCAAAAATATTTTAGGGCATGCCTGAATTATGTAGGCTAAGTCTTATCACTTTAGCAATTTTGGAGATTTAAGAAGGATTAATAGATTTTATAAAGTCACCAATCAGGTGTAACAAGGGCCGGACTCAGACAAGCGCTGAATATCCAAATGCTATCCTATTCACACACACGGCGTGGTCAAAACAGACAAGGTCCAAATACCAGCAAACAATATCCAGAGAACCGTGAGAATCTTAATCCAGTATGCAAGCAATGGTCAGGGCAGGCAGAGAAACGTACACGAAAACACACGCAGTCCAGGGTCAAAATTACAATCCAAAGTAACAAATGAAAACAAGACAATTAAAACAAGGCTATGGCAAACAGGGCAGAACAATGAACATGAAGTAGACTATGAAAAGCAGGGGAAACGCTTGTCCACTTACAGCAAAACAATACTTTGACTTTCTGTTTGGAAGGCTCCCGCTTAAGCGTGACGGCCATTGCATTGGCTCTGAGTTGGCAGCCATCTTATGCAGTGACTCTGGGTTGGCGGCCATCTTGTGCAGTAGCTGTTGGTCTGGGTTGGAAGCCATCTTGTATAATGGCTCTGGTTTGGCAGCCATCTTATGGATTAGTAGCCATCTTGGCCAGGGACTCAGCCCATAGTCGATCTCCTTGGCTGTGAGTTTATGGGCTGCCTCCTTGGTCTTGAATTCCTGGATGGCCTCCATGGCCAAGACTGTAAAGACCGTGAGTTCATGGATGGCCTCCGTGGCCATGACTGGAAAGACTGAGTTCATGGATGGCCTTCAAAGCCGTGACAGGACAGACAGTGAGTTATTGCGTCATTGCCTCCGAAAGTTCTACGGCCAAAGCCGACACCTCTGTTATGTGACACCTCTGAAGGTTCTGCAGTGGACACCCCCACCTCTGGAGGTTCTGCAGCAGACACCACCACCTCTGGAGGCACTGGAGCACACTCATAGACAAATGAGCCCTCTGGGGCAGACTTGTGGACAGTGGCCTCTGGGGCAAACTCATGCATGGATGAGGCCTCTGCGGCACACTTTGCAGCCCATATACCCATGATGGCTACCCCTATGACAGGAAGCACTGAGTTTAGGGTAACAGGCTCTGTGGTAACCAGTGCTGAGGCCCTGGGGATGATGCTGGTTTCATGTCTGTCAGGACCAATGGAATGTCAGCCACTCTTACTGACATCAGTGGTGGGTCCAACACACTGGCAATTAGTCTTTTAGATCCAGTACTATAGTACTATACCCCCCACCCCCCAAAAAATACTTGGGGGAAATTTGCTTGGCACCTGAGACCTGACAGGGCTCAGGTGTGGCGGTGATCTTGGCAGCCATATTTGCCGGAGACTCAGGTGTGGCAGCCATCTTGACCTGGGACTTAGGCGTGATGGCCATTTGTGCAGTAACTGTGGCTCTGGGTTGGCAGGCATCTTATGCAGTGACTCTGGGTTTGCGACCATCTTGTGCAGTAGCTGTCGCTCTGGTTTGGCAGCCATCTTGTGCATTGGCTCTGGGTTGGTAGCCATCTTGGCCAGGGACTCAGGCGTGGCAGGCTTGAAGTAGGTAGACTCTGGGGCTCTGGACATTTAGCTGACACCTGAGGAGACTCTGGAAGGTCAGTTGAGATGCGATGAGACTCTGGAACAGTGACCATTTTGCCAAGAGACTCCTGAGTGGCAGCCATCTTGGGATGAGCCTCTGCAGGCAGCCATCTTGTCAAGAGACTCTTGTGTAGCGGTCATCTTGCACTGAAGCTTTATTCACACACAAAACGTGGTCAAAACAGACTTGGTCCAAATACCAGCAAACAGTAATATCCAAGGCGAGACAGAATCGTAATCCAGTAAGCATGCAATGGTCAGGGCAGGCAGCGAAACGTACACGAACACACAGGAAACAGTCCAGGGTCAAAATCCAAGAGGACAATCCAAAGTAACAAATGAAAACAAGGCTATGGCAATGGCAAACAGGACAGAACAAACATGAACTAGACTATGAAAAGCAGGGGAAACGCTTGTTAGAGTAAAACAATACTTTCTGTTCAGGAAGTCACCAGAGACGAAGCAGAGGGAGCCGTGACAGTCAGTGCAGAGGTGAGAGCTCCCTCAGCTGGCTTGGCGTTACATCAGGATGCATGTTAATAAATCTCCTATGTTTTTATGTTAAAGTTAGTGTGTGTGTGTGTGTGTGAACCAAAGAGGTTCTTATAATAACTGGAGAGAGGCATCCTTTAGCATTCTTGTTCATCTCGGTGGCGCTTGATCAGCCGGCGCAGAATGCAATTTAAAATCTGCCATCTTTGTTTATGGATAGTCATTGTTGCCAAGTTGTTTTGAGCCAAGGCAGGCATCTTATGCAGTGACTCTGGGTTTGCGACCATCTTGTGCAGTAGCTGTCGCTCTGGTTTGGCAGCCATCTTGTGCATTGGCTCTGGGTTGGTAGCCATCTTGGCCAGGGACTCAGGCGTGGCAGGCTTGAAGTAGGTAGACTCTGGGGCTCTGGACATTTAGCTGACACCTGAGGAGACTCTGGAAGGTCAGTTGAGATGCGATGAGACTCTGGAACAGTGACCATTTTGCCAAGAGACTCCTGAGTGGCAGCCATCTTGGGATGAGCCTCTGCAGGCAGCCATCTTGTCAAGAGACTCTTGTGTAGCGGTCATCTTGCACTGAAGCTTTATTCACACACAAAACGTGGTCAAAACAGACTTGGTCCAAATACCAGCAAACAGTAATATCCAAGGCGAGACAGAATCGTAATCCAGTAAGCATGCAATGGTCAGGGCAGGCAGCGAAACGTACACGAACACACAGGAAACAGTCCAGGGTCAAAATCCAAGAGGACAATCCAAAGTAACAAATGAAAACAAGGCTATGGCAATGGCAAACAGGACAGAACAAACATGAACTAGACTATGAAAAGCAGGGGAAACGCTTGTTAGAGTAAAACAATACTTTCTGTTCAGGAAGTCACCAGAGACGAAGCAGAGGGAGCCGTGACAGTCAGTGCAGAGGTGAGAGCTCCCTCAGCTGGCTTGGCGTTACATCAGGATGCATGTTAATAAATCTCCTATGTTTTTATGTTAAAGTTAGTGTGTGTGTGTGTGTGTGAACCAAAGAGGTTCTTATAATAACTGGAGAGAGGCATCCTTTAGCATTCTTGTTCATCTCGGTGGCGCTTGATCAGCCGGCGCAGAATGCAATTTAAAATCTGCCATCTTTGTTTATGGATAGTCATTGTTGCCAAGTTGTTTTGAGCCAATCACACGAGATGTAAATGCCACGTGAATAATGATTTTGGAGAAATATGATGTCATGACCATGCTGGGAAAAAAGAATACAGTCAGAGGATGTTTAGTCAAAATCCTCAACATAATCGGAACAGAATAAATTGCAAATAAGAATATTATAAAAATAAATAAATATAACTGAAATAAATAGGGAACACATATTCAGTGTTAACTAAGAGTTTTCCCTTTAATAAGCTCTGAATTTGCTGCTTGTCAATAGTTCATATGGTAGTTGTTAAGTATAGGTATGGAGTAGGATTATGTGATCTAAAATATGATCATGCAGAAGGCATTCAAATGTGTTTAATGAGTTATAACTTATATGCTAATAATATGGAAGATAATAAGAAACTAGTTAACAGTAAAATTGTTATTAAAATAAATGATATTGATTCAGTAGATTTTTGTGAATTTTATAATATAATGTACATTTTATAATTTATAAATAACATTAATAATTAATGAATAATATATATTTGCATGTAAAAGAAATATTTTTTAAATAAGGTCAAAATAATTTGAAACAATTACAAAAAATTCAACCCAACAGCATCAAATGTTATGTAATAAGTGTTAGACAAATACTGTGATGGCAAAACGCCTTACTTGCATTTTTATGTGTTATGTGAACCAATCTGTAGGCTCCTTGTTAAAAAGGCACACTATCTTGAGAAAGTGAGGATGGCAGTGAGCAGCAGCAGGTGTGATGAGTTATTGTTATGGCAACCATACATTGCAAGCTGATTCACTGATGGATGTCCTAGCATTAAAGCATTGGCAAGTTATCTTGCAATGGCAATGGAACTGTTTTGTTTTTTTCTGGTGTCATACTTAAGCCAGTAAGCAGAACAGCTGAAACAGGAACATATTTACCTCTTTTTTTTACACCAAGGTCATTGTCTGGTCACCCTGGATTTAAGTGATCTCAAACCACAAAAATGGTTGTTAATGTTTTAAAGACAAGGGGATAAGTTCACAATGTACTCATAAAAAAGATCATAACTACCAAAACTCCATCTGTGCCCTGTGTGTCCCTTAAATAACAGAGTTAGCGAAACGCTGGCTTCCGTTCCAACTTATGTTGGCTTGGCAACTTTTTGGCTGTGTGTCAAGTCACTTGACGTGATGTCCTTTGAATTGTAAGTTCCTTGAACAACAAAGTGACAGAATTTTTAGGGCTTTCCTGACTGTTCCATACCTTGTAAACATTCGCCAAAAATTATTAAAGTATTTATGAGACTGGCTTGCATTAGTGAATGGGAAAAACCGACTTGAGGTCATGTTGCTCTGAGGATCAGTGTGGTGCAAGGAGTTATTTCCACTCTGGGGTGAATTAACCAGGCACATTTACTCACCACTGCATGGAGGAAAACAATAAGATTAACATTGCATTTACAATGAACCAGGAGCTGCTGACGCATGGGAGAGGTCTGCTGTGGATGTTTGTGTGTGCACGTTAATGTGTGTTCCTACTCGCCAAAAACAAACACGCATCATGAAGTGCGTCATCAGCCACGACGTAAAAGGTTTATTGATAGAAATGCAGACCACAAGAGCTCCAGAAATGAAACAAGCTATTCTGGACTTTAGAAGATCATTTGTGGTCTAAGTTGGTCCATAACCATACATTTCTCATGCAATGTGTTGGGGAACCTCCAGTACAGTTTCTATCCCCTTAAACCATCTTGACCTGATGTTTAACAGCTTCCTCTTTTGATGAGTCAACTGTGACACACCATCTAATGCAAACATTTAACTGGAAACCAAAGACTAAATGGACACTTCTAGAGAACAGCTCAGAAACAACAGCATGTGTGTTTCATTTCCTGATGAAAATTGCACTATTTAAATGCACGCTTACTGTAACATGCATTTGATTTGGGGTGTCTGTGTGCATCAGGTTGTTAAGATTTGAATTAGCAAGTCGTGCTGATGTTCATAGGTGCGCGTGTGCATGATTAGGAGATTGTTTGGTGCGTATGAGTGTGTGTGATTCACGCTCAGCTGTGAAACCTGTGTTTCCGGCTTTGGGGTGTTTGTGTGTGTGTGGTCATGATGTACTGCTCCCATGTGACTGCGTGTGTTTACATCCGACGGTGGACGGGAGGGGAAGTGAGCGATGACGCAGGAGCAGCGGTACAGAGGCAGAGGCTGCCGCCATTACCCTGAGCAGGAAAAAGGACAGAGTGAGTGAAGAAAAAGAGACTAACAAGACTTCAGAGAAGATATATGGCAGTAGATCCGTAGAAGGAGCAGGAGATGTGAAAAATATAGGACATCATAAAAAACAGAGGGAGAGGTAAAGCACAGGCTAGGACAAATTGCAGTGCGTATTAACTTGGGGCTATTTAAAATCGACATGAAATCTAAATTGATGCAGTAGCTGAATTATATAGAGCCTAGATTTGAGAAGAAAGCTGCAGGGGAGTCCAGTCCTGCTCCTGGAGGTTCAGTGTCCAGAGCTTACCCTTGGAAGTTTCTAGTAATCTGCAATCGTACCGTCTCTATGCAGTGTTACCCGTTCCCTCAGCACAGTACACCTGTTGAAGTTCACGTCGCCTGACAAAATGCATTCAGAACACCTTGCTATTCATTTTAGTCAAGCTTCTTAAAGTAGACAGGTGGGTAAATTTCCATCTCTACTTGCTACTATATCATTTACAGTGGCCTTCAAATGGAATATGTTTATTCCCTTCAGACTGAAACCTTACTTAAGATGGCAGTACCCTGTGAAGGCACTTTTGTTTGAATCAAACACATCTCTTGATTAGGGGTGCTTAATTGGAGCTCTCAAACCTGATCACCCAGTAGCCAACAAATCATTCTCTTTCATCTTTCCTCTCTGGCTTCAAACATGCTAAGCCTTCCTTGTAACCCACATCCATTTATGATATTCAAAGCTCTAAATACCCCTTTGTGTTCAAGAAAAACTCTGGTACTTATGGTTTAAAAGCCTTTATTCAAACCTTGTCTTTGTGAGAGAACCTTCCTCTCTTCCCAGGGCTTCTCAGGTTGGCAGGGAGAGCGCACCGATGGCCGATATTTGTGTCCCGAGTTCCCGGTTCCCAAAGTGTTGAATGGGAGAGGAATGCGCCCGGGCAAGCAAAGCTGGCAAGGCCCCTACCCGAGACCTCCGCTGCCTAATGTGAACTCATATCTCACTCGGGATGCCATTGACAAAGAGCAACTCTCCACGGGTACTGTGTTCCGCCCTACTCAAAACCTCATCTATCAAGAGTGAGGTCTGAGTCTGTTTGTGTGTGAGAGAGTTGGACAGCTACTGTGGCTTGGCTTTCAAAGTGACCAGCATAAAGAGGATACATTTTCACAGAGTAATGACACAAGCTCGACTTGGCAGCAGTCGGGTGAAAACGCTTTGATTCTGCCGCGCCGGAGAGCACAACGCATTCCTTATGCTGAGGAAGTGGTTCGGTCAGCGTAACGCAGTAAACTTTCACAGGGAATGTAAAAAGCTATAGGCAAGAATGCAGAACTTCCATACTAATGGAATTTTGAAAATCCACCACAGCTTCTTTATTTTAGCAATTTTGTCAATGAAAGAAACAACGTGAGCCAGTCAAATTACTTCCTTGAACCATTTAGCCAACATTTTTATTGAGACTTGTAATGCGTAACAATGAGTCATTTTTGCTCTTTCTTTTGAACTAAACTGAAATGATTCCGGTAAAATTGAGACTTTTTTTGTTTTGTTTTGGTGGTGAGCGGAGATTATTGTTGTAGAAACTTCCTTGGCAGTAAAGTATAGACTTGTTTTCCAACTAATAAAAGGACTCAGGCAGGGTGTTTGTCTAGTTGGAATCTAAAGCCTTTTGGGGTGAGTGAAAATCAGGTCAATTCCACTGGGTCATTTCAGCCAGAGGAAGCTACCCTCATCCCATATTTAAAACCATCCTCTCTTTGTCATCTGCATGCCCCCGATGCAAAGTAAACAAGCCGAAAGGAGCGAAGCCCTACAAACAAATCAATGAAGTCTATTGTCCATGGCCAGTTCTTCAAAATGCTTTTCCCCCTCTAGCACAGCCTCATTTAAAAAAAAAAGTTACTGTATTTCCTTCTCATTACCTCTAGCTCTTGCATGTCTAACCATATCATTCAGACGATTTTCCGTAACCATTAAAAAATGCTTTCAGTAAAGCTAAATAGCATAAACTGCTGACTCATGCCACAAGCTAACAACAGAAGATGCAGGTGCTTGCATTGCCGAGAAGGTGAATGCTGCTTGAGCCTGTTAGGAAATGAAATGTACTAATGAGCAGCTCAGCTAGTTTTTATTTATTTATTTTTTTATATGGCAATTTATTTTGTGGCTTTTTGAGTTTATATTAAGATCTATCAGATATGACTGAATGGAATTGCAGCTTCTGCATTAGAATAGGCCTGTAATGTTCTGTATAATCTCTGTGGTTTCCATATAAAGAGCTGGTAGTTTTTTAATTTCTATGGATTTATCACAATACATTATTTACACAGGATATGTGTTTTTAATTCCAAATCTACACAAGTAAAAAAACAAAAACAAATGACAACTCAGCTTTGTCAGTACATCTGTTGGTGAAAATGTGACATTTTTTATGATGTGTTAAGTGCTCGCGTAATTAAATATTACACATGAGGATGATGTAATTATTTCCCTAAAGGCAGTTCTGTTGAGGTCTTGTTTTTTTAAGGAGTGGTTGAAAGGACCTTAAGCGTTTAAGAGTGAATGTTTCAGGTCAAATCTTAAAAGCAAATAAGCAAATGTTAAATTGTGTTTCGCATTAAATAAACTTTTAGGCTTGTTAATATTGTGCTCCCAAATTCCTGTGTAGATGGGTGTTTTGCTTATTTTTCATTCGCAATGTTTTATATCTTTAGCAATTGCATCTAAATGCTGACCTCTGGGTCCCAGCATTCAATTCTCTTGATCTTTGTTTCTTCTCCTGTGTGTTGAATGGCCTACATGCGATAAAAATGGACTTAGCATAGCTGCCATATTTAGCCAGATCACTGATTTCCCCTTATGAATTGCTGTAGAAAAAACAGAAAGGAGAACTGAGGTCGGCCAAATGCAACTCTTGTACAAACAGCCAGATAACGTACAGATAGTCAGAGCTAATAACTGGAAAATAATAGCTTGTAATATTGTAAGGTCAGTAAAGTCACACACTATAAACTCTGCTCTTATAGAGATGTTATTGTTAATTTGCCATTTTTTTTTAAATAATACTAATTTCCTCTAATCCATTAGCATTTTATTTGGCTTACTTTTGTCAAACAAACCTGATGCTGCATCTCTGATTGTTATCAACTGTATGAGAGTTTGATTTGATTTTTTGCCACCATCAGCCTGAAACTGTAAACCACAGTGCAGATCGTATGGTGTCTGCCCATATGGTGCTGTAACATCAGCTAAAAGGAAGAAATCTCAGGGCACCATTGGCCAAAGATTAGTTCATCATGATCAAGCAGTATCAGCACTGACTCTATCGCTCCATTACAGCTGCCTCCACCTAGTGGTTTCTATCTAAAACACATAATTGTGACTGCTGACCCTAGATCAGGTGCTCAGGTAAGCATAACCAGAAAGAATTCTGTTCTGGGATCAGTTCTCATCAGCATAAAGGAAGCTGAATCAGTGCCAGCGAAGAGGCCATGCCCTCCCGTCAGGCTGCTAGGCTTCCAGATCTTTCTTTAGCGTGGGCAGAAGGCCTTTGACACTTCACCAGACACGTAGGCAGAAGCTTGGCACTCACGCCAGGAAGTGCTCACTATGCCAGTGCCACGTCACTACACATGCACATACATGCGCATGCACATATGCAAATACATACATGCACCAGTGTGTCAAACATACTCCCGCGCTAACACATAACAAATGCAAACATTTCCCTCCACAAACAGTGAGAGCATACACACAAGCGCCCACACACCGACCAAGCAAAAGAGGACAAACACCCACACGCAGACGCTCACAAATATGGCTACACAGAGAAGCCACTATTCTGTGCTCGAACTTTTTCTGATATATTCTATGAAATATTCTGTTTAATTATTAGTGGTGCCATAAGGCAAACATCACTGTCATTACTGCTTCTATGCAGTTATGTAACTATAATGTTAACTATGTTATCATCCACACTAATGGATTTATTATAAGCAGTATCATCTGCTGCTTTAAATGCACAAGCTCTTTAAAGTTGAGTGGATTTTTATTGGCTGTTAATGCTTTTATCATTCATCAGTTGGAAAAAATTGTTCTGAAAGTGACAACGATATAGCTACTTGCTAAGAACCAGTCAGTGTTGTGTCATACAAGTCTCCTGGAGATCCTGTATAATTTAACTAATCCAATGATGACCTCAAAAGTGTGCCATATGCATCAGACGTTCAGCCAACGGACCGTGGACATGATGTCTGAGGCTGAGACTAGCACCCACATAGCTAACAACCTATCAGAACATGTTTGTCTAGATATTTGTGTAGCGGATGATCCACCTGATTAATATTTAAAGGGATAGTTCACCCCCAATTGAAAATTACGTCATTACTCACTAGTGTGTCGTTCCAAATCTGTTAGACCTTCATTCATCTTTTCAACACTTGATGTAATCCAAGAGCTTTCTGACCCTGCATAAGCAGCAATGAAACTACTAGTTAGTAAGGTACATCATTAAAGTAGTCTGTGACATCAGTGGTTTAACTGTAACGTACTGTAGCTTCGTAACATTACGGTTGAACCTCAGGTGTCACATACTATTTTAACAAAGTCCTTGCAACCTTTCTGGGCAAGAATACATTTTGTGTTGCGCAAAACAAAAATAACGACATTATTCAAGGAGTCCTTTTAAAAATGTATATTCTGCATCATAACATTATGGTTTAACCACTGATGCCACATTACTAGTATAACAATGTTCTCACTAGCTTTCTGGGCCTTGAATTTGGTAGTTGCATTGCTGTCTTTGCAGGGTCAGAAAACTCTCAGATTACATCAGAAACATCTTAAATAGAGATGAATGTGGGTCTTGGAACAACATGAATATGAGTAATTAGGCTAATGATAGAATTTACATTTGGGTGAACTATCCCTTTAAGGTCTGACTTGGACCAGTAAGCAACACAATAGCAAGTGCCCATAACATCTCAGCAATGACAAAGCAACTTGCAAAAAAATCAATCAGGGCTGCATTTTTGAAAAGTATCGTAAGCCTAAGTAGATCATAGAAATAACTTGCTCAGAGTAACTGCATAACAAACCGTTGTGGTGACAAGTTTCTTCAGAGCATGGTTCTTGTTATTCTGTTTCCCCCATGTATTGCAATTAAAGCCTCATGCTGTGGTTTATGAGTGTGCGTTCACAAATTAGATGAAGGAAGTTATTTGTGAGTGTGTTCTGGTGCTGTCACGGTCCGGTGGCTCTTTCGCACTCTTTGCAGCTGCTGCCTTAGGCAAACACACAAGAGATGGATAAAGAAACAAGGAGGAAAAAAATAGTGAGAGAGCCTAGTTTTGATAATAATGATGGGTTGGTAAGTAGGGAAGTCATGTGACGGTGTCCAGCGATGAGCAAACGACTCAACCTATAGGCTTCTCTCTCTCTCTGGCTGTCTGTTCGTTCAGCTGGACATGCTGGTGTATATGTGCGTTACATAACCATCTGTCTCATAGCTTTAGCATCACACAGTATGGAGGTTGTTTTTCTGAAGGCAGTGCTGTTCAGAGACTCAGATCTCTCCGTTTAAAGTGAGTTTTCAAAGCCAAAATGTAAATCAGATGCTGAAATATGTACATAATGATGCTTCAGCGTTTGTTTTTTTACTTTGTAGTGTACTTTCCCTCCACTAGAGGGCTGTAGTGCACTGATGCTTGACATAGCAATGGCTGTCAGAGGGAAGGAAGGTGTGTGTGTGTGTGTATGTCACAATCGCTAGAGAATGTGTAGAATGTTGTTTATCTGTGTCAGCTGTTTATTGGCTGCTGGGATTATGGTCTGACCATGTGACCTGACATTGTTATATCATTTACTAAAATTAGCACTTACAAACAGCATGTACTTGCTAACACAAACACAAACAAGCTATCTTTAAGATACGATCACTGTTCTGAGACATACTTGAGCCAAACCGCAGTGTTCATTGTGGCGTTATGGTATATTCATAGATCTAACACAACACTCGCGATAAATGCTCACAATTACTCGCTTGCCCACTAAAAAGATGACAATGTGTCCAGACACTGTAATATACAAAGCTGTCACGCTCGCAAGTACACGGACACCTTGGCACACAGCACACTAATCTGGCATGCGGCATACAGCACAACACATGAATTCATGCCCTGCTTTCCCAGGGCCCGCCTCCTCCCAGCTCCAATGACCATTGAAGACCTCACACTGAATTGCCTATTAGTCATTTTCATCGCATGTAGTCCCACCTCACACCCTCCCACATGTGTGGAAAACTATTCATGCTCTCTTAGATCAAGAGTAAGTGTGCTTTATCAATGTCTCGAACGGGTCTGGGTCTTTCAGAAAGGACGTCTAGCTTCCAAATGGATTGTGAATCTCGTAGTAAGGGAAGCCCACATGCACTTACACATAAAATAACAGACAAATTTACCCAATGCCTACCTTACTAACTACTAATAAGCAGCAAATTAGTAGTTTGTGGCAAAAGTAGTAGTTAATCAGCAAATAGTGTTCATCCGAGTCCTCTAGTCTGGCTAGATGTGGCTCATGGTCTGTCACCTTTGGTGGTGGTCTGTAAGACCTTGCTCCAAAAAGGATACATTCCATTTCAAGTTGCATCTGCGAGATGTGGTGACTGAGTACTTTATAATGTTATTCTAGCCTGACCGTCTCTCTTTCTTGTCGATCGTATCGATCCTTTTGATACTCCGTAAAGGATTTGAACATCTGTAATAGCAGTATCAGCTCCATCCCCAGAAACCATTGCAGGCTGCACTCTTTCATCTGAATACCTCTCAAGGTATTCAGATACCTCTTCAGGCTCAGTCCTTGTTTTTGACAGCATTACCAAAAAAGAACGTCCACGTCACCTAAGAAAAAAAAAACTTCTGACAACGAATGTAAGGAAGCCAATGGTGTGTTGTACATCATCAGCGCCACTGCTCAAAAGGGCGAATAGAGGGGGGGAAAAATAAGGAAAAGGGGCAATGGAGTCTTTCGTTTAGGATATTTGTTCTCAGGAGCGATAAAAAAAAGGTTCTCCAATTGTGTGTCAAAGATATTCACAATAATAACAAGGAAAATACAAAAAAACTAAAAGAAAATAGTTTAATCCAACATTTGGCGATTTCAAAGGAATTGAGCCAAAATACAGCAATTCTGCTCCAAAACATCTCAGTACTCACGCTACGAGAGTCTTCTTCTTCTTCTCTTCTTCTGTGGATTTATTGGCAGGTCGCATACCAACTA
>JAUMHR010000047.1:5729593-5742539 GCA_032361145.1 Enteromius fasciolatus | reverse complement strand
TATTTGGGTGAGAGAGTTTTCTTAACATATCCGAGAGGTCCTCTTAAAAAGATCAAGCCCCTCCTACCTGGACTAAACCATTTAGTAATCAAAGATAAAAAGAAATGTAAGAGAATCAAACAAATATGCATTAACAAAAGTATAAACTGTTGTAACGATTGAAACCTCTAACAATTTGCAACAAAAAAAACCCCAATCAACTATTTAACATTGCTCAAACAGGAATTAACCAGATCCCCAACAGCCCCTCCTTACATGGGTGCAATGAATCCTACTATTGGCGGGAACGGGATCTTCAAAATGGTGAGCACTTACTGTGACCAGGTTTTGTTTTAAATGACTATTTAAAAGATGTAAATTATGAAAAAACAATATTTAACTTGCTCATCTTTATTTTCTTTTACTTCTTAATACAATTCAACAGTCAATACAATACAAATCACCGTAATTGGTGTTCACTCTACCCGAATTATAGGGAAATACATGCCTGTTCAGAATCACTTAAGAGTCCTATCTTAATGACTCTAATCACAGGGTCTCGTTGTGACATGAGTATTTAATAAATGTAGCATTTGAATAATTATTCGTTAATGTTAAAGTTCACCATCCTTGCTCAAATGTATTTTAGTTGAAAGAGTTTAAGAGCACAATACTTTATTACCATGTATTTTCTCTCATAATCCAATGACCTTGCTGTTGGAAAGAAAGATAACATTGTGGTGATTATTAGAGGAACAAGAAGGGTAAAAAAAAATGCTCTGAAGTTGTTGCCTAGTGATGGACTATACATTTGCATTTGCATATTTGTCCCGGTTGTATTATGAGAATAAGTCTGTTAGTCATCAGCAAACAAGCATCAGCTTTCTCCCATTTTGTATTTATCCGAAAGATGTCATCCAAGAAGGAATGTGATTGTCTTCATTAGCAATAGACAAACATGTGGGTGTGTAGGAAACTAAATATTGTTTCGTGTGTTTGCAATATTAATTTCAAACCTCTCTACCCTGGCACCGTTCGGGTTTATACACTTCTTTTCGTATATCAATGACTCACTTGGATTCTCTGCCAATAAAATTCTTACCCACATACACAGTACTGATTATCATTCCGATACCATTCCTGTCAGAAACACTAACGTTTCCGACTTCCTCAAAAAATGACTCATCCACTAGGTCACTTTGAACAATGAGGTAAAAACCACGTCATTTTGAAAGTCCTTAGTCATGGTGACTATCTCAACTGTAATCGGTTAAATTAGTGGATGCAGGATTTCTATGTGATTGGCTGAAACTCAGTGAAGTAACAAGTCACCTCTGATTGGCTGATCGGGAGCGCTGGGGGTTATTTGAGTTAGTGTGAACGAGGCCATCTCCATAGTGTAGCATCTCCATAGCAACCCCACGGAGGTCAGTGTCTGCAAAGGCATGCATGTGTTTTTTTTTTTTTTTTTATAAATGTCCTGTATTGTATGTTTTTGAAATTACTAAGCATTTGTAAATATGAGATGAGGAGGACAAGAACAGCTTGAAAAATAAAAACTGTATATATAACCATGCGTTTATCTAATGTACATCTACAATTTAAAATCCTTGAGCTTTGACAGGAAAGCTGTCAAACCCAGAGAAAACATAGATAAAGGTAGGAGAAGCTACCTTGAAGGTTTTGGTGCATCATTGCAGAATGTATATCACAGTTATGCAATTCTGGCATTTTGTTTTATTTCCCAGTATTATGATTGCCATAGGAACAAATAATTTCTGAATCTGAGGACCTGAGCAGATTATAGTACAAGACTATGTGATGCTTGCTATAATGATAGTCTAACTAGTAACTACTAAGAAAAAGTACATTGAAGCTATATTTAAGAACATATATTTAAGTTATACCTATATTTAAGTTTTTAAAATAATAGCATATTATTAGATGAAAAACAAATTTATTTCAGTTAGTTGTTAATAAAACACAAGTGTGAAGGTGCTTACATTTTTAAAAAGCTGAATATTAAAAAAAAACATTGAAGCTACTTTTACTATTATTATTAACTAAACTAGCACAAAAAATGTTTTTGAGAATTAAAATAAATCCAAAATGAAATAATAATAAATATTGGTTGACACAAACCTTTTTCAGTTAGTTGCAAGTAAAACACTTATTTCAGTTGAAAAAGTACTTAAACAAAAACAAAATTGCAATTAAAAAACTACATTACTACATTTATATATATTAAATTAATAGAAATAACACTGCACTAAATACTGCTAATTCAACTAAATAGGTCAAAGAAATAAACAAACAAACAAAAAAGTAAAAATAAACAGCAGAAATGATGCAGGGGCTTTTGTGAGCACTTAACCTATATGAATCAGTTGAACCATTTAATTGAAATGAACTGTAAGAATAAAACAATTTGCTAAAAGAATCTAATCGTACCGCTGAAATTGCTGCGCAACAGACAAACAGACAGAGAGAGAGTAAGAGAGAGAGAACATTCTAGAAGAGCGTTCGATCACTTCCTCTGCTGAATACATTGTGATATACAAACTTGTTAGCTTGTTTCTGGAAAAGCTGCGCAATATTGAAAACAGCTGAGCTTCGTGTTACTGAAATATGTTCATAGCTGCTTTTAATATGAGATGAGCACTTTTGACTTTCCCACAGAGATCAGAATGTCTAGTTTTTGCAAATACGGTTAGCTGGTTTCGCAATGGCTAACATAAGTTGCTCAGCTGTTTTTCCATCACAATGCCCTCCAGCCTCTGAAGACACAGCGATGGGTCTCATTCTCTAGAGGATTCTGTACATTAGCTGCGTATGACAAAGAGTCGTGACAGTGGAGGGAAGTGACCGTGTCATGTGACTCACAGGCGGTCAACACCCAGTTTTCCAGTGACAAACACCCTTTTGACAGTTATCCATCTGCTGCTTTTTTCATTCTCTCCATCTCTTTACAGTACATTATTGTGTTGAACTACGAGTCACAGTGTTACAAATGACTTGATGGTTTAATTAACTGGCTGGGGGATTTCCTACAGCTCGATTACAAATCATTAACTTGGCCTCTAAACAATGTACAGTAGAGCTCATTAATTTTGTGTCGTAGATGATATGTCAGAAAGGACACGCTTATGGAGCGCGCAACCGTTTGGGGGCCATTTCTATTTTTACAAGCCGTACTTGTTTCCGGAGTTTGATAGAGGAGGTCTGTGCTCTTGTTTGCATGATCTAAATAGGTTCTTCCTCTGTTTTACTGTTTTGTTTCCATTCCATCAGATATCTCTGATAATTGACTGGATGAAGTGAACGAGTATAATTCATTAATCATTGATCGGGATTGATTGTGTGTGTCAGATATACTGTAATGCACCATAAAAGGTCATTTTAGAAACAAACACCCCTCTCATTTCAAGCTGGCTAACTACCGTTAACTGACAAACGTTTTAGTTATGGAGAGACTCAATCAGAAACTGGTCCAGTCGTCAGATTCAAACCAAGACATCAACTGTCACATCAGTGTGGCCAATTTTAGTTTCAACTGATAAAAACTGCTGAAAGAGTTAAACTGACAGAGACTGCTTACCACACTTTGGTTTTGCGTAAATGAGGTTATTGGAGTACATCTACAAATTTTTTTATTTAATTTTCACATCTAATTCAATGTAACTTGCAGTTTCTTTGTAATTCTTTGTGAAATTTATGACTTGCTTTTACATCAGTTTTATTTTTCTGGATTTCGATGAAACCCTATCTTGTGGCTTGTTGAGGAAATGCGTGTAAGCTACTTCTGTGTATATTTTCTGGCGAAGAAAATTAAAAAGTCCCTTCGATTTTCTTTAAAAAGAGAGACAAGTAATACGTAGAGATCATCTAGATTTGAACCATAAGAAACCACCCTAAAGAAACCACCTAGCAATGTCCTAGCAACCACAAAACACCGCCACAAAAACGGCATCAAACACTTTAGGAACCACATAGCAACACTCTGGCAACCTGCCACTCAGTAACATTGCAACCCAGTCGCATGGCAGTTCGTGACTGTATCACAAAATTATCATTGAATCTGTTTATTCGGGTCTGGGACACGATTATTTTGTTATTTTCGTAAGTCCAGCACGTTTTTAAAACATTGGATGCATCCATTCATGCTGGACTTAACGAAAACGAAATAATCGTGTCCGTGCCACGAGAAAAAAACGTGCAACTGGGCTGAACATTGCGGTAGGCAGCTCACATGTTGAAAGGAATAAAAGGAAATTACAAAGCAATATATACTTACAGAGACAGAATCATATTTTGATTTACTTAGCAGAGTGTGCCTGTAATTAGAAATGTCACCTATTCATATCTAGAACCCAGTTTAGCTGGTTTAGCACTTGATTAATGTGTGTGAAGTTTGTGGGCAGTGAGAATGAAATGTTCTGGGTTTTTACAAAGTCAGTCATATCTTAAGTGTAAATGTGAAAAGTGGTCCCTCATGTTCATAGCGTTCACAGGTATGCTGAGGGGATGTACAAAATCTGCATTTATTTGAACATTAGATGTGGCAGAGAGTAGTGTGAAGAGAGATATCTAGAGATGAAGATGAGTAAAGTCAAAATGACAGTAGAACAACGGGTACAAAATGTCTATTTAAATTCTGAAAAATCCAGTCCTGAAAAAAGTGTCACAGGTTTCACAAAAGTGCTAAGCAGCACGACTGCTTTCAAGTTTGAAAAATAATAAATGTTTCTTCAAATCAGCATCATTTCTGAAAGATCACGTGACGCTGAAGATTGCTGAAAAAGTTACATTTAGAAGTATAGCCAAATAAAAAGCTTATTTAAAATGTAAGATTTTATTTTTCCGCAATATTACTGTTTTGTATGTGCGTTTAATTTAACAATGGCAGCCATTCTGAGCATGAGACAAACAATAAATAAATAAAAGGATAAAAAATCAGACAGAGCCCAATCTTTTGATGAATTATTTTGTATTATTGATTTATACATTGTATATGAGATTTAGTAAATATTTGGAGTTGCGTTTTTTTCTACATTTATATGAACCATGGTTCCCAAAGGCAAGTCTGAATCATCATTTCTTTTAAGTTCATCTCTCTGTCAGCAGTATGTGTCATGCAGTCAATTTCCACATAAACAAATGTTCACTCATTGCTCAGTTATAACAGACAAAGATGTGTTTAAAGTAATCCACACAATTTTGGTTGAATTAGCTTATTAAGTCCTTGTCTGGTGGTCCCAATGCTCCAAAAAGTAATTAAACATCTAAAATTTGTTTGTCTATATAAATATATTTTTATTAATATGTAAGCTGCCTGTCTCATCAACGTTAATTATACAATAAAAGAAAAGAGATAATCACTCACTGCTCTTGCTTGATCTGCAACAATATATTTCTAATGAACACAGTTCATTTTATTTTATTTACATTTGATAAGGCTGTTTGTTTTTCTTATGTAAATGCTTTATGCTAAATGCTATTTAGATGTATAGTTTAAATTTCGTTTAAGTTTGTTTCTCTTATACTTGTTTTTCTGTTTATTTGTATCTTTGTTCTGATTTTAATAACAAAAGATAAAGTAAAATAGCCATGTTGTGATTATTAACATAATTTTTATTAAGAAAAGAAGTGGAGGAAAAGATTAAACTTCTTTAAGTAATTTTGCTTTGTTACTAGTTACTGCAAATAGTAATATCACTGTAACTAGTTGCTAGTAATAACTAGTCATTGCACAACACTGTTGACAAGACAAATGGTTAGTCTCATGTTAACATGTATAGTGTTTCAATCAAGGGATAAATATTCAAAACACTCACATTTACCCTTATAGCAATGCCTTGGACTGTTGACTTCCACTGTAAGTGCATTAGCGTTAACACGTTTTTTGTTGTTTTACAATTGAAAACTGAAGCAGTTGTCAATTTTTTTGTTTGATGCTGTCAACATGTATTGAACCCAGTTCATCCCTTTAACAATTTTGTAGCAAAGTCAATTGCTATTTTAACCATGAAGCATTTACTTCCATTCTCAGGATAATTGGCTACAGCTGTATCAGTGCATCAGTACTTCCTAGAACTTTTCTTGGAAAACAATTCAACGTCTTCCCCTTCTAGAAACTTGTTTTCTCTTTAGCTGCAGTTGTTGTTGTGTTTAAGCATGACATTGAATTGCATCAGACCAAACTCCAATTGGCCAATATGAATGAGAATCAAATTACTCCCTAAATTCTCATGGCATCACATCCGATTCTTTCACGGCACGAGCACGTACAAGTCTCAACATACAGACCTGCCGCAAGTCGACCATGCAGCCTGAGCTGGTTTCTACCTGCTCCATCTCTGTGTAGGAGTTTGCTGACCCATTGTCACACTCACCATTGTGTGTTTGACTGAACGCGTGTATATATCCAGATGTGTACTGCTGTGCACTTTGCTTGGTTGTGCAACCAGCATGAATCATTGGGAAACAGGTCATAAAAATAGTTATTCAAAGGAGCACCACATAAGACACTGGACTTTAGAGAACTTTGCAGGAAACTTTGCACAGCTGTACCTGTGGCAATGTGTGTGTGTGAGAGTTTCGACAATTTCATCACGTGGAGAAATAGATGCAGTGCACTGAAACAGAGAATGAGAAGACGAGAGAGAGAGAGAGAGAGAGAGAGAGAGAGAGAGAGAGAGAGGGATGTGATCGCTTATTTGAAGAGGGGAAATAGCAATGAACACTTGTCTGCTCTCTTTCTTCTCTCTTTCTAGTACCTGATTGTCTACGTAGCTGAATGGACTGAGAGAGAGAGAGAGAGAGGGGACAGAGCCGGAGGTAAGTACACATCGTCCGCACACATTGTTTTGATCAGTCCTGTCTGTGTGTTGTTGTTTTTTATCCCCACTGCTGGCCAGTGCTGAAGTGTTTATATGTCTAGGACATTTGCACTCACATGGGCTGACGCTCCTGACTTGCATATGCAAACCGCTGAAGTGATTTTGGCAAAAAACCTGTTTGAGGCTTATGACAGATGTTTGTGTTTTGCTAATATTTTTGAGTTACGTAAAATGGGATTAAAGCTCGGACAAAATTACTCAGTTCTGGAAAGACAGCATGCTCATTGTATCCTCAGTTATGTCATTTGTCAAGTTATGTCATGTTCACACATTAACCAGCAGCCAAAAACAATTGTACAACATGAAGATTACTACAGCTTGGATGTAGTATACATATTCATTTGTCTTTATCTCAGTTGTTTCTCCTACACTGCAATGAAATTTTAAGAAAAAGATTGTCTCTGTTACTTCTTACATGCATGTTTTAAAGATCTAAACAAAACAACTGATAGGATTTAAAAGTCTTCAAAAGTAAACATTTCCTTGAAATTTAAGCTGTTATTCACTTTCTTTTTATACTACAGTGCTCTTCAACTAATGCATAACTCTATTTTTGTATTAGAAGAAAGACCTACGTTGATATTCAAAGTATTTTAAAGTATGAAAGAGCCCTACATAACACTGTAGTGGAGTCAATAAGTTCATCACTCTCTGTCTGCCTGTGGTTAGGATATCACGCATAGTCAGAAAGGCAGAGGAAGGGCTGTGAAAGGCAAATACTACTGAAATTAATCTGTTACAATAGGTCGGCTCCAGGATGACTGAGCGCTGTGATTGGCTAAATGACATGTCCCTCAAACATATTTTGTTTGTGGTTGGATGGCTCGTCCCTGGCCCAATGCCAAACCTCCTGCGGGGATTTTACCTCTTTCTTAGGAAAGTAATGTGCTCTTCTGGGGTTTCCGGGGGACTGATGCCTCTCTACCTCGCTGCACTTACAACATGAAAGTAATACTCAAAGTTTGTCACATGTATGTCTAAATGTGTTTTTATCATTTGACTGGACGTTTTGAATTGAGTTTTCAGAAAAGTTAAATGGAAACACCAAAGCAGTAAGAAGATAAAAGAAGATATGTGGGTGGATGATTCAGAAATATGTAGATGCAAAAGTGAAGACAAATTGTGTCTTTTGAATATGAATACAAAGATTGAGTTGACATATAATTTGTGCTACGGACAAGAGCGATACCATAAATCATACATGTAAAGTGCTGTTACTTTTCAAATGAGATGGTCACAGAAACTTCATTTTTGGGTGAACTGTCACTTTAAGAACGTGTGTACATGGGGAACAAAAATGGAGAATAAAAGAAAAGACAATAAATCTAGGAGAAGCAGAGAAACCTGGAGTCCTGTTGAGGCAGGGGCGAAGGTGAAGCCAAAAAAGAACATTCTTTGGCCGGCTGATGGTTGTTGTAAAAAGACACTCAAGAACACAATGTTCAGCTCTGTGTTTGCCAAGAGGCACTGCAATGATAAACAAGAATCATGTGTGTCCAGAAAATGTCACAGAGATCCCCTGAAAAAAAGTGAACAAAACTATTTCTCTGTTTAAACAAAAGCTAAGTCAGTTTCCTGTTTCACTCTATTATTCTGTGACTTATTCATTCTGTTTTTAGTTTATGACAGCAATTACCAAGCCGTGGACTGACATGCGAGATAAGCCCGTCCTGTTGTATAGACTCACCAGCACCATCTTCCCTGAGCTATATGTCAATCATCACTGGCAGCTAAAAACTGAAAGTTTAAACCTAGTGTAGTCAGACATATAAATAGTACTATTACTTAGGGTTAGTGATTTCAACAAAAACACCTAATCTTGAGTATTATGAGTGTATGAAGTTTTGTGTGTGTGTGTGTGTGTGTGTGTGTGTTATCGGTTGAATTATACTTCAAAGAAAATCATATGAGAGTTGTGCTAGTACATGCATTTATTATGTATTTTTTGGACTTTCGAATGAGAAAAATCCCATAAGAACCTGGGGAATACCAGCTGTAGGAATCAGAATATCATTGATGCATAGAGCTGGGCATGTATCATTACAATATGCTAAAAGCTAATCAGAACCTTTGTAACTGCATAAGCAATGCCTCGGCAATAACGTACGGCAATCTAGCAAGTTTTCACAGAGTAGCATCTTTCATATTATCTTTAAAGCGTGAGTTTAATTAAATATTTAATTGCTGTCATTAATTGAGTTGAAATGTTCAACAGCCCAGATGAAAACTGTGTGGTGCTAATAATGCATGGGAGACGAGAAGATGGCGTACTTTCCTCAAGTGCCCGGCGGGACACTCGTCCACGTAAACGAGGAGCGAGTAAAGGGAAAAAAAGGTACATAAGCATTTAACTCAGGTCACAAACCGAAAGGAGTTCAATAAAAGAAAGCTAGACAGAAAATAAAGCTGTTGGCAGATCTCTTCACCTTTCAGTCTTGTACAGACGGACACTACGCTCAGTTCTCAGTCTACTCCCAAATTAGCATAAATGCCCTAGTGGCCATTACACCCTTATGTCGTTCCAAAGCTAAGACCTTTGTTTATCTTCGAAACACAAATTAAGATGTTTTTGATCAAATCTGAGAGCTCTCTGACCCTCCATAGACAGTAAGTCAGAGGCACATAAAGGCAAAGCTCTCTCATTTCAACCAAAATATCATAATTTGTGTTCCAAAGAGGAACAAAGGTCTTACGGTTTTAGAACGACAGGAGGGTAAGTAATTAATGACAGTTTTAATTTTTTGGGGAACTGTCCCTTTAAATACCTCATTTTGATCCGTCATGTAGTTTTTTTTACTGACCACAAGATGGTAGTGTCAACACTCACTCAACCTTATTTCCTTATGCCTCTTAAAGTGATAGCTCACCCAATCCTGTCATCATTTAAGTTATTCTCAAGACAATCTGTGACTTTTGGTGTCCAAAATATGATGTTCCACAGAAAAAATGAAAGTCATACAGGTATAGACACATCTTTTAGTCTTTAGATGAACTATCCATTTAATGCTCTCCGAACACGAGTCCCTATCCACAATCATTGATTTTGGACCCACAGGCTGCTCTTAATCCTGTTACCGTTTGCAATCTCCAGAGCTGGAAGTTCAGACTCTTTCTGAGCTTAAATTCCAGTGAGAATGAGATAGCACTCTGTTGAAAACATGGCAGTGTACATGTGTGTATGTGTGATCCACTGCCGCAGTGTCATTAACCAGAGCTGGGGGACCGCTCAGCAGTGACAGGCCTTTTAATGAGCCTATTAAGAGCACGGCAAAGACCAGGCTTATACCAGGCGTCATTAGTGGCACAGTGGACGCAGCACTCCTTGGGGAGAGGCTACTTCTGGCAGGCACTGTGGGATGGCAAGGATGGGTTCGTTTGGCAAACTGGCATTTTGTTGTCATGCGTACACACACAGGATGGGCGTTCTCCAGTGGCTGGTGTGGTAATTGCTCGGTACGCCAAAAATGTTGTTTTACAACCATAAAGCACAGGCTGAACTATTCAGTTAAAGGGACAGTTCCCCCAGAAATAAAAATTCTGTCATTAATTACTTAACCTCATGTCATTCCAAACCTGTAAGACCTTTGTTCATCTTCAGAACATAAATGAAGAAACTTTTGATGGAATCTAAGAGCTTTCTGACTCTATTATCAAACGGCAAGGATCCTTACACAATCAAGGCTGGAAACGTAGCAAGGAGATTGTTAATATGATCCATTTTATGTGCAAAGACAACAAAAATAATGATTTTATTCAACAATTACTCTTCTCTGCGTCGCCTTATAGTGCCATTTTGTATGCAACATATGTACGTGTCCAAAGCATAAACAGCATATATGTGTACGGTGCTGCTGACACAGAACAGCATACATTGTTTACATATGTGATACTCTTCAAAATGGTGCTATATGGAGGAGTCAAATTGTTAAATCAAAATGTTATATTTGTTTTCTTTGTACACAAAGTATTCTCGTAGCCTCGTAAAATTACGGTTGAAGCACTGATGCCACATGGATAGTTTAACAATCTCCTTGCCATGTTTCTGAGCCTTGATCTTGAAAGTTTCCTTGCTGTCTATGGGAGGTTCATAGAGTTTTTGGAATGCATTAAAAATCTTAAATTGTGTTCCAAAGATGAATGAATGTCTTACGAGTTTGGAATGGCATGAGGGTGAGTAATTATGAATATAATTAATTTTTGGGGTGAACTATCTATTTATCTGCTCGTGTGGGTTGTCCAGCAGCAAAGTCACAGGGTATATCTGAAATCGCTTAATGTGAGTTTGGTCTTGCTGGGTTTTATTGGCTTGTCAGGAATATGTGTTCTGTAATACTAATGTTGCATGGCTCTTCTCATGAATTACTCTGCGCTTTCAGAGCTACCACACATCAAGAGAAAGTCCTGCGTTCAGCTCACTGAATAGAGGTTTGTACTGTACCGCTTCTTTCAAGAAACCAATCATTCCGTGAAAGTCATCTACCGCCTACAGTGGCATGTAGACACAGGCTTCAACTGTCAATACAGCTTTTAAACCAATGCGACTTCACGTGAAGTGTGGGATCTGTCCGGTCTTGAATGCTGAAAAGATTCTATTTGAAATTTGAAATTATCTTTAAAATAGCATTATATGACCCCTTTATTGACAGCAATTTCAATTTTGTGTGGACTATCCCTTTAAATATCAAGATTTCTTAGCCTTGGTAAGCACACACACATATTTTTATGCGTTATTAATATATTAAACTTAACATATAAACCCACGGCACCTTTTCACCTAATAGTCAATTTCAAATCCGATTTGATTCGTTTCCCATTTCCTCCATAGGCAAGATATTAAAAAAGTGTGGACAAGCAAGTCTGCCCGTTTATAATAAATCTACATTCCTCTTTATAAATCTCACCTAATGCATTTACTTCATTAGTGCTGTGACATTATTATGCGTCTCACTTTTACAGTGATGAATTCTGTTCACTTCAGTCAATCCATATTTAGTCATATCCTCGGGTCTAGTATTGACTTGGCGTCCTCAAAAAGTAATGTCTTGACTTCCGAGCAAGCCATACTGAAAGATGACAGTGCACAGTGAGATGGCCATTATGTTAACGCCCCTAAATGGTGACAGATCACTGTGGTGATGAGAGCCTGACTCATCAGTTTTAATGGGAGTCAGAGAGCTATGGAAAGACTTGACCTCATAGGAGAAGAGCACTAAAGATTATGTCAAGTGCATGAATATGTCTCTGCAAGGTATGTGTGGTATTTTTAATAATGTTGATGCTAGAGGACCTGTAAGGTGTGCTGTTGCATGTAAAAGTATGACTGACATTCTAATATTCTCTCTGATTATACAGCCACGGATGCTTATAAACGTCAGTAGAGTGTTAAAATTACACCTCTTAGACAGGCGGCTGTCTTGTAACCCTGAAATAGGGGGTTATATTTACGTGTTTGTATGTTCTTGCACAAAAACGTAATTGCATTGGTGCTTGCTAAGACAAGCATAGCTATTTTTTCACACAGTTAAAGGTTTACAAAACCCAAGTATTAAATGGTTTGTGCTATGGATGTGTATAGCAGCTAACAATTTCCACATTATGTAAAATAAAACAGCTATATCAGAATATCATTTTATTTTTTGACTTGGGACAGTAATCAATCTCTAGCAAGCACTTATAGCATTCTAACATAACTGTTTTAGATGGGAAAGCGCTGTTAAAAATGTGATGGACAGGTGTTTGACTGCTTCTTCTTTGGTAATTGAAGCTCGCTTGGTCTTGTTTGTTCTGCCGAAGCCAAAATATTAGGAAGTATGACTCAGAAATATATCTCATACTTGTATAATTGTATGTCTGTATCTCTATGGTTACAGATGAATAAACATCTCCGGGCCTCAATTATTCAACAAATGAAGAGCCTGAAGGTCTGTTATCTGACTAAGTTACATAATTTGCTGGATAATGGATGCTCTTGATCTTTAGCACAGGAAAATATATAAATATTGGCTTTCAGATGAGAGTTTTTGCGCTGTGAAGAAGATTGTTGAGGAGATTCGCGTGTGTATCAAAGT
>JAUMHR010000047.1:5684989-5697467 GCA_032361145.1 Enteromius fasciolatus | reverse complement strand
ACTCTGTTGTGTGTCTGGACGGAGGGGTGTGTTATTGGTTACCTGCTCTGTTTGGTGGCAACCACCTATGTTGAGGAGGAACCACTATAAAGAAAATTATGGTTCCACGTGTTTAGCGAAACCACTGTAATAGTAAAATTAATGTTAGTTTGCCTTATAATGTGACTTACAGTAAAACACATAACTTTATAACAAGTTTAGTTTTGGTTTCAGCTTTAATTATGAGAGGATGTTGCAAATAACCATCAGGAACTGAGATGTTATAGAGATTGTTTGGCTTAAAATGGAAAAATTTACCCGCATGTTATTCTAAACCTGTATTATTTTTGTTCTGTGGAACACAGGAGAATGTAGATGCATGCAATTATAATGTGGACTGGTGCATCTAGCTTCAGAAAGGATGCCAACACATAAACGTGTCTAATGAGATATTCAGAAGGCTTAGAGTCAACTGCTTCCTTTAAAATGTCTTATTTTTCTCCACTGAAGAAAGGTTGAAATGTCAAAACGGCGAGGAATATTTACATTTGCATGATGGGTCATCATATTTACTTTTTGTAAGCATCATGGAGGATCGTATCATACAAGGCAAAAGAAGATAAGAACCCAAACAGAAGAATGAAGAGGGGGGTGTTGAAATTGATAGAGTGATTCTAGGGAAAAGGAGTCGGTGTTGACTTTTAGACGTCATACATCTACAGTCTATCCCCAGTATGGACTTGCCTTGTAACCACACCTTTGTTATAGTAAATGCAATTTCCCTTTAAACACTTATAAGAAACCGAAAGTTTTCAAAAACTCGGACAGAAGAGGTGTGTTCTTTATGTTGCTAATCAATGTTTGTACAAGCATGGATAATGCATCCTGAAGCAGCCATAAAGAAATACAATGTGAAATTCCAACCGTCACCTGAACTGCAATACCATTGAGTTATCCACCAGGGGGCAGCACTACAATCCACTGCACAGGTTTATCAGATCGTAGCAAGTTAGCTCACATTTTCCCGTTAGGCAAGCTCACACACGGCCCGCATGAAGTGAGTCACTCGTGGTTGCTGGTGTTCAGCACTAAAGTAGGAGTGCTGTGTTTGTGCTTCACACCCAGATGTCCAGCTGTCATGTGTGTCGAGGTGTTAGCCCGCAGGGGGTGCAGGCTCAGCCAGGCTCTCATGCAATACCACTACCACACCTCTCTTCAAAACATGCAGAGAACCGTATGAAAGTGTCTCCCCATGGAACATAATGCGAAAACGCAAGTAATCACACGAATAAAGCCATTGATTGATGATAAATGGGTTATCAACTGATAGAAACAACATCTGATATACTGATGTAAGGATGGGTATTATTAAAATAATTTTGTTTAATTTGTTTTATATTTATTCATTAGCAAACACTTTTATCCAAAGCTACTTAGAATGAGCAAGTTCAGTGAGACAGTTCAGTGTAACTAAAAACAAAAATATGGAATTTTATTTAAATTACTTCTAATATTCGCGCACACACAAGTGTTATACACACAACTGTGAACTGCATAGTAAAAATGACATACACAGTAAAATGTATTACATTAAATGACATTTCTCTGTTTTACTGCAATTTATATTCTAACATTGTTGATTTATTTGTTTATTATAAACTTTACACAAGTTCACATTCATCTGATTTTGTTGATTAGTCATTAGCGCTACTACACTTTCAGTTTCTCAGGATGTTACGAAGGTTGTTCTAAGGAACTGGGGAGGGCTGTTAAGGAATAGTTGTCCTTTAAAAGAAAACCTTGTCATTTCCTTGCCCTCATGTTTTTTTTTTTGTTAGTGGAACACAAAGATGTTTTGCAATGTGTAGTTGGTCATTGTTAATGTCGCTGGTTTTGGTTTTAGTTTTAATTGGTTTTTAGTACACTACTATTCAATAGTTAGTTGAACAAAATATAAAATGTAAATGTGATTTTTATATCAAAATATAAAATGTAAATGTGATTTTTATATCAAAATACACTGATTAGCTGTAAAAAATAGGCAGGGTAATGTTTTGAAAAAATAGAATAATGTGTAAACTGAACGCAACCTCATTAGCAAATAACTCTGCTTCCATTCGACCCCTCCACTGAGCAGTGGAAGTTGTCCTGATCCAAAAACACTAATGCATGTCCTGTTTCACACGCTTGTATTGACACAGGAGGGTGAGCTTAGAGTCTGCACATCATTCATCTCCATTTGCTTAGCACGCATCCCAACGCTTTTCACACTTTTTAACACAAATCTCTCCTAAAACGCACTGTGACATGCTAGTCCATTTGCACAGCTGAAGTTAATACCTCTGCTGACAGTGTGGGAAGCAGTAAAAGATTTGGGTCTGTAGTGAACCATAGTACTAGTGGATGTTTGGTCACCCAAACGTGAAGGTCAATGGCTGTGCGGTTTTGTGTACGCTGAGAAATATAGACAGAGAAAAGCAGCTTTTGTTAAGCAGGATTTGTTTATGGCGTGGTCTGGGTCAGTTTCTGGTTCAGACCAGTGAAACTTTTTGAATTATCAGACCTTCCCACACACCTCCAATACACAGACTGCCACCAGTTGCACTGTGTGCATGGGACCCCCTCAGTCCTGATTGATATTGTAATTGATCATCACCCCCCCTTCCCTGCTGATGAGTGGGTGATAACGACCCAATTCTTCATTAGGCAGATCTCAAAGCAAATATGCCTGTACTTTACACCCTTCATGCAACTCAAAGACATACATAAACCAATCCACGTTGCAAACAGAAACACTTTCACTCACCCAAAAGCTAAAGTGTTTTGCATTTCATCTGCAAAATTTATACTGAAAACATGGGAAGGTTGGTTAGTATGTTTATGGTCTAAATGCAAGTTAAGACTTTTAAGGCTTTTTAATTTATGAAAACGAAATAGATTAAGTATGTTTTTATTAAATGTTCATAAGCCCTCCTGCTTTGTGGACCATGAAAAGTTTTTAGAATATATTTCTGATTCGGTAATATCTAGAAGGCTGAACCTTTGTTGATATGAGGTTGCAGAGATTTTTCTCAGACTTTGTCTCTTCGGGTTTTTACATATCCCCTCCTCCACCCTCATGCCATTGGTCATTGTAGATCCTGATCCCGCCCCTTTCAAAACTCTCTGTATATGAGCACTCCCTACCTCTCACATCCCTAGAACAAAGTTAGAGATTGTTAGAGTACACACACCGAGAGTGTGTTTAGAAGTTAGAAAGCTCCGCTCATGCGGACAATCAGAGGTTAGGGGGACTGTGAGGTTTTCAGACCCCTCATGTTACATCACATATTTATTTAAGAATCACTTGTGGATTACTGCCGACCTTTGGAAATAACAGAAACCAACCAGTGGATTTTATTGAAAGAAATGGTGGCTTACGATGAACCCTGTGTGGTACCTATCAAACGGACTTTACAGAAGATAGACTACCAGAACCAGACTTACAAAGAACTAGAGGTGAGACCCAAAGGCAATTGATCACAAATTCTGTCCTTCTGTTGTTGTGTTTTTTGCTGTTTTATAAAAACATGTTCGAGTTCCTTTACTTTCTTTATCAGTACAAGTCAGAACCTTGCCCTGTTGTTATCTGGTACACAGACTTGCCTATAAAGGAGTTAGAACCACAGGTGTGTTTCTCAAGGGTGTGAGACTTGAATGATCGGCAAATCAAATAGGCTAAAGGTCTTCTCAGCTATAGTCAGAGGTTCTGGTTTACGGTTTAACCTTTTTTTGTGTAATTGTCAGTTTGTTATTGTGGTGGCTAAATGTGTCTATAAGTGAATTTTAAAGCCTGTGTGTTTGGCTGTATACCGGAGCAAAAGTTCGGCAGGTATATTAATGGTTTGAGGAACCCCTCTGGGCTTTTTAAAGGTGTGAGAGCATGCAGAGATGAAGAACATTCCAGCTGTCTGAAAGCAATCACAGTCCATAGCCCAGGTGTGCTTGAGCCCTGCTCTGAGTATTTAAAGATGCGTTTAAGACCTAGAAAATGGCTTTTATCTCGTTTCTTTTAAGCAGGCTGAATTTGCGGTTTCAAATCGGATTCGGAAATGGCCACAGAAATGGTTTAGTTGTTGGGAAAGCTAAAGCAGAAGTAGCAAGTTATGAATGAATCAGGAGAATTTTAGGAAGTTGTGGCTCAAAGACGAGGGACCTTAACTAGAGCTTGGTTCCCCTCATTAACTTTATATAACAATTAGTTTTTGTTTGCCAGGTAATCATTTTCATGGCAAAATACCATAGACTTTTTTTATTATTATTTACAGGTAGTAATAGACTTGTCATATAAAAGACTTATTATATTACTTTTACTTTTTGGGGTTATTCACAATGGAACCAACATTTAGTCAACTTCTAGTAACAATTTTGTCCCCAATGTATAGCTAAGCAAACACACTCATGCATTACTTAACAGCAGTAGTCTAAACACTGGTTCCTGTGGGGGAGGCTTCCCCCTGCTCTCTCCCAATGTTCTCCCAATGCGACTCTCCCAGGGGGTCCCTAAAAGAGTCAACACAGACTGATAGTGTGGCTATTTCTGGCTATCTGCCTGCCTACATGTTGCTCTTTCCACTAGATAATCTAGAATTTAAAAAAAAGTTTATTATTACAGGGTTTCCCTAAACAGCAGGAAGAGTGCAATAGGCAGCAGAAACACTACGATTATTTGCTTAGTTGTGTTTTTTGCTCTTTTATTAAAACCAGATCCAATGATGGCATACACAGGTACTGATGTGTTCATTTAAATTCAGTTTCAAGCCAGACTGCTTCCTCCTTTGTTTTTGGCCACCGATGGAGAAGGTTCAATTGTGGTCTTCATGTTTACTTGCTTGATATGTTACAGCAGAAGAAGGGCAGACAGGAGGATCTGGGTGGCCAAGTCCAATTGTGCTTTGGCCACAGTTGCAGTTCCTGCTAAAATAAAGTTGTAGATCTGCAGCTGTCTCCGCTGGTCGGAGGAATGGTTCCTTGTTTTTACTTTGCCCAGATGAGAACAACACATCCTTTTTATATACTTTCAGCAGCTGGAAAACCATCCAGCACTGGAAAATCAATTGAAATGTGCATTTTTAAAAAGTGCAAGCACATAGTGCTTTTTGTTCTCGTTGTTTGAAAGACGCAAACACTTTTTTTTGACAACAAAGCTCACATTGTTCCAGGAATGGTAGGAGAATTTTTCAGGCAGATCTCTAGAGTGTAGGATCAATGTCTCAGATCTCCTTTGCTTTGAAATTCTCAGGTCTGTTGAAGTTGGCTGGAGGCCCAGTCATTATGGATATAGGGTTGGAGAGTGTTCACCTCCCCCTCTTCCAGGGGGTTCAGGTGTGCTTGTCTCTCTCACGCAAGGTCTAAAGGGCCTGCCTCAACATGAAGCCATAAACAGCTCTTAATGGAGGGTAGGAGGGAGAGGAACAGAGTAGAAGGGAGTAGAGTGCACCCTGTTTAAAGTCCTGGGTCAAATCTGTAACTCCTTGTGGTGGTCCATCTGACCCACATAAATACACACATCCACCAGCTCTTAAACGTCTCCTTGAGAGAGCAAATTTGTCTCTGTTAAGTGAACAATCCTGGTCAGGGGGGCCTGTTTGCTATAGTTAGTCTCTGATGTTAAGTGTGTGTGTGGGACAGCTGACTGAGGTCTCTTACATTCCAATCATGCCTGTTGAACCCGGAGTTTCCAGGGTTGCAGTCAGAGAGGGGTCTTTGTTCATGTTTGTATGTGTAGGTTTATATATATATATAATTATTTTTTTGCTGAGGGGTTCAGTCTCACGTGACTGGCATAACAGCTGCTGCCTCCAGAGGATAGGCTTCCGCCTAGCTGTCTGTCACCCAGGAAACACCAATCACCCTGACCTCCAGTTGACCCCTTCACACCCGTAACAGTGGAGAGAGTGTATCCAGTGACTTATGCGATAGCCTCTGTTTATGTGAGGCAGCAACTTGTGCTCCATTCTCGTTTCTTTAGCCTTCTCATGTTGGCAGTTGTGCAGTTAATGAAGCACTAAAGAATCTGTTGTGGTCAGTAGGGGGTGATTAAGTTTTAATGTTTATTTCCATACTTGTGTTTCATAGGAACCTTGTACTAAGCGTGTGCGGCCTCTCGGCCGAGTGACCTCGCTGGCGAACCTCATCTCTCCCGTGAAGAATGGGGCCGTCCGACGCTTCGGCCAGACCCTCCAGGCCTCGTTTCGGGGTGACGGGCGGTCTCCGGGCGTGCCCCAGCAGAAACCCTGCAGCAAGGCCGCAGCTCCCACACCACCCAAGCGACGAAACAGCACGCTCTGGTCCGAGACCCTGGACGTCCATCAGAAAGGAACCTTTTCCACCAAAGAGATTAAGAGACAAGAGGTGAGTACAGTCGGAGCTATGGAATCCAGACGGCACAGAGAAACCTAGACTATTAAATCCACATTCAGTCCCCTTGCCAGACGCTACTGAATCAGGCCTGTGTGACTTATTAAACCCAAAGGGCCTGGGGCTTGGAAAGCTCCCTGTTCCTCCTCTCTCTTTTTTTATTCTGCCTCGCTCTACCTCTCTCTGTCTGGCTGTGTTTTTTTTTGGCGTGTGTTCTTGGCACGCAGTGGAATGAGAGAGCTGAGAGAGTCCGGCTGCATTCTGGCATCTCAGAGTCAGATGGACAGTGCTAACACAGACTGGTCGGTCTGATGCACAAAGCCTCCGCCTCTAATTCACAACTAGACTTAGTAATCAGACATTATAGCAAACTCTGAGCCCCCGAAATATTTCCCACCGAAGGGAGGAAACAGACAGATATAGATGGCTTGACTAAAAATACTGAGGCAGTTTTCTTGGTTATGAATGTGACTGTTGCTTTTTTATCTCCAGGCTATTTTTGAGCTGTCTCGAGGAGAACAGGACCTGATTGAAGACCTGAAATTAGCCCGAAAGGTTTGTCCAATTTCACATTTTTTTGTTAGAGCATTTAAAGCAAACAGACCGAATAAGTTCTTGTCTCTGGTTACAGAGTCAGATACATTGGCTTGCTTCCTTCCATTTGTAGCCAAAAATGTCTCTCTGTAAAATTAGAAGCTGCCACTATTTACTCATTTTCTCATTTTGCGTGTCCAGGC
Organism: Enteromius fasciolatus; assembly: GCA_032361145.1. Taxonomy (NCBI): domain Eukaryota; kingdom Metazoa; phylum Chordata; class Actinopteri; order Cypriniformes; family Cyprinidae; genus Enteromius; species Enteromius fasciolatus. The sequence goes on along the minus strand of JAUMHR010000047.1, from coordinate 5,690,352 downwards.
GTACCATGACCCAATGCTTAAGCTTTCTATAATGTCTGAGGAGGAACTGACAGCCATCTTTGGAGACTTGGATGCGTATATTCCTCTTCATGAAGGTAAATATTGTACACGATAACTTAATTATATTAGAGTATATGATATGCAATGTATATGTATACGACATGTAGTGCTAACTCGTTCTTTACCCAATCAGATCTTCTCGCTGATTTGGCAAAGGCTACAGGCCCAGATGGCACAGTGGGACAGATCGGCAAGATTGTTGTCGACTGGGTAAGTGTCTATCTCTGGCTTGTCTTTTCATTATTAAAAAAAAAAGGCATGCGAACATTGTTTAATTAAGACTAACTGTCACTTTCTTCCACAGCTGCCGAGATTAAATGCATACAGGGCATATTGCAGTAACCAGTTGGCTGCCAAAGCCTTGCTTGATCAGAAGAAACAGGACCCAAGAGTTCAGGACTTCCTACAGCGCTGCCTTGAGTCACCTTTCAGCAGGAAACTAGACTTGTGGAGCTTCTTAGACATCCCTCGTTCACGACTGGTCAAATACCCCCTTCTTCTGAAAGAGATCTTAAGACACACACCACCAGATCACCCAGACACCACAAGCCTTGAGCAGGCGGTAAGTACAGACACAACTCTAGCAACTGTAGGTTTTCAAATGGAATGGTTTAGGTGACATTTGATGCTAATGTTGCTTTTGTTTCTTGTCTCCAGATAAGCATCATTCAGGCTGTGTTGGCTGACATAAACATGAAGAAAGGGGAGTCTGAGTGTCAGTACTATATCGATAAGCTGGAATATTTGGATGACAGACAGAAAGACCCTCGCATAGAGCAGTGCAAGAGCCTGCTTTGCCATGGGGAACTTCGTAACAAAAGTGGCACGGTGAGTTTTTGTCTTAAACACAAACACACCCATAACTGCCCAAACCGCTGGGGGCAAATCATTTGTCTCTTATTCACTGGAAATATAAACAAAAGCCACCATATTCCAAATAAGGCCATAAGTGGGAAGGAACTGGCTCCCTTTGTCTCTCAAAGCCATGACAAAATGACAAGGGAATCTTTGAGAGCACCAGGAGAGAAAATTGTTAATACTTGCAAATCAGCCCAACATTCAAACAACACATCAATAACCAGATCTCTGTTTTTCCTCTGCTCTCTTTTTAGAAGTTACATGTGTTTCTCTTCACGGAGGTTCTGGTCGTGACCCGGCCTGTTACGCGCAACGACCGGCATTGTTTCCAGGTGTACCGCCAGCCGATCCCAGTGCAGGATCTTGTTTTGGAAGACCTGCAGGACGGAGACGTTCGCATGGGCGGATCATTCCGAGGGGCCTTTAGTAACGCCGATAAAGGTAAGGTTAACGACTCTCAACGTCAAGCTGATCATACATTTTCCTTTTGTCATTTCTAGTTTGCTTTTGCTTATTGGAATACCTTTTTCTTTCCACTCTAGCCAAGAACATCTTCCGTGTACGCTTCCAGGACACATCTCAGGGCCAGTCCCACACACTGCAGGTCAATGATGTCTTCCACAAACAACAGTGGCTCAACTGCCTCCGCACTGCCATGGCGACCCAGAAAGATTCACCGCTTCCTGAGAGCGAATCCTTGGCCACCCCTGCCAGTAGCGACATTTGCACCAAACGGCGATCGTCTTCTGTCTCCGCCATCATCCATATGGAAGAGACGGATGAGAACTGTCCACGGGCTGCGGCCTCTGCCCCCTCATCACCCAGCTCTGAGCAGCCCCCCAGCCCCACTCCCTCCGCAACCTCCACCCTCTCCTCATCCTCTTCATCATCTTCAATTTCCGCCCCCTCCCGGTCTCCCAAATCCAAAAAGGACAAGCGTTCAATCCGCCCGTTGGGCAAGAGAAAGGAGACCATGGTGTAAAGATTAAGCTATCCCAGAGTGCACATGGAATGGCACTGTGCGGAGGACTTGTATTTATGTGTGTGTATGGACTGTGTGTTTCTACAGCAGTGTTTTTGTTACTGTCCACAATGGCAGCTATTATTACCAAATCCCTCCCCCCAAAACCCTCCCAGGTCCACGTGGGCCACACCAGCACCAGAAAGACAGTATTCGTGAGGCGGCTGTGTGGATCTCAAGGGATTAAAGATTGAAGACACATCCCGCACACTTAATCACCACGTTGATTTGTGTGAAAGCACAAGATCACACATCTAGTCTTGTTTACTGTTAGTTTGGTCATATTTTTTTGTAATTAAAGTTTTACTTTTTTTTTTAAACTTCTCAATAAGATATTTACTGTAGCTCTTTTTTGTTTTTATTAAAAGCACTGTGTTTAGCTTTTAGAAGGGAAGAATACCCACTGAGAAAAAAGATGAAATATCCAAAAGCAATGAATACTTTGTAAAAGTCTGATTCATAGCTCTACTGCAAGGCAAGTCTTACAAGTACATTCCCATTAAACAGATGTTATATGAGATCCAGTTTATATTTAAATCAGAAATTATAATTTTATCATGACAAAAATGCTGTTTCATAGCAATATGATTTCTAAATGGAAAATTTGCTATTTTGTTCATGCAAAAATCAAACCTGAGCCATAAGTTTTCCACCCCCTCCAAAATGATGGATTAATATTTCAATGTAGCATCTTGCATGGAGCTTTACTTGTTGAGTCCTGCCTGTATTACCATGAGGGCCCAGTGCATGTACATGCTTGTCAAAGCAGAAAGTTGTTGTTGTAGAAATGGACTGTCTAGTAGAAGAAAAGTTGAATGTTAAATGAGGGCTTGAGAAATGTTGATGTGAGATTTAGAAGGAAACTTTGGAATAGAGTTGGATACGACTAGACGGACTTGTTGATTGGCGCTACTCGATATTAGCAACCATTCACGGACATTGGTTTGCTGTTATTTATAATTTCGTAGTGTCTTCATAAAGTAGGAAGGTTTGTTACGCTGGTTTGAAAACCAAGACGTTGATTTGAGAAGGAAAATGAAAGTATGTTTAGAAGAATGAACTGTTTAAAGAAGGTTAAAGTATGTTATGACCACTTCAAAATGTTTGTAAAGGTTTGTAAATGAGAAGGGATGTACATTATTGAGAAGGACTGCGGTGGCCTGTATGTACAGTATGTGGTGTAAAAATCAACTATTAAAAGAACAATAAAGGTCTGTGTAAGATTTGCATCTGACAACAGAGCTCTTCTTTTTTTTCTGCTGCTCTACACTACAACATAAAACCAGATTTCCAAAGGCATGCAAGACATTACAAAACCTAAAAGTATAACACATGCCGATGCCATTACGCGAGAGCTATCTTCAAATTGTTTCCATAAATTCCAGGTAGTCAGGCACTCAATAAACATGCAGACACGAATTCACCCATACGCAGGTTAATTGTGGAACTACTTCGGTGTTTTTCTTCGCTGACAATGAATCACTCAAAAGCTCTTTAAACAAATCCCCCCAATGTGGGCGACATGCCCAAATCATCTTCCATTTTTAGCGTTTGGATGATTTTCATACTCAGAATCTGTGTCTTATCCAGTTCCACTGCCCTAAACCCCTCTCCATTTCATCTAGAACTTGGCAGCTGCATAAAGTAAGTAAGTCCGTATTAAACAAATACCTTCATTTATCTCCGTGAACCCCCTTCACTGATGGTATTTGCCTCTGGTAATCTCTTCAGTGGGAGGCCCAAAACAAATGAGCTGTCAGGAGTCACTTAGCACGTCCTCGGACACGCTTTGGAGTCTGGATTCGAATAACACACGATCGCTTTGTTTGTCTGACGGTCAATCAGAGGGCTTGTGTGTGAACGTTGACGACGGGTCTAAAGAATGCGATCGGTTCTTGTTTAAAGCTAATCTCCACCAATGAGTTCATGGATTGATTTTATGTGCATTAAGTCATTTGGCTCTTGGATGCCCAAAATGGCCTTTCTGTGCTTGGCAAAGCAACTTTTAGTGGATTCAGGTTTTATGGAGAAATTGCCTCATGTCTGTCTTTTAGGGATAACGGAATTCTCCAAACATTCGTTCATTTTGCCCAAGGAGGCTGCCTGCTGTTGCCGATTTACTTTAATAAACACTAATAATGTAGACACATATCCTCTCCAGGGTCAGCGAATGGTCGCGAGCTTTTACGAGCGAGTTGGGTTATCATAAAGAGGGTTTGTATTGTGAAGCAGCACTCAACATTGTTCCTCACTGTACGGGAGGAAACAGCATTCATTTAGTTTACTGGGAGGAAGTCAAACAAACAGATGATGGTCAGTTTACAACTGCGAACAGACAAAACATTTACCAGTAATTGAGTCCATCCAGAAAGAGGTTTGGGGGAGGATGACCATTTCATAAAAGCATCCTTAATTTAACAACATTCAGATCTAATTTTGTCTGTGAATATGACCTATAGCATTACACTAACGAAGACCTTGAAGAGCGCTACATGTTGTCTAAACAGCCACTTGAACAGTCGCTGAATTAGCACCTACCCCCTTAAGTCTCTAAACAAATGTAAGGACTCTTGGCTCCGGAGTAAATCATCATGGTTACATAAGCGAATGTGTCTTCACCGTGTGTCTCTTAGATGATTGGGGTTATGTAACGCTTGACAAAGACTAACATAGCTTTAATCTTGCAATAAAAAGCAATGTCTTCTTGTTGTTATAGGTGGTGATTGAGCCAGACGAACCTTGGGTGTAACAGATCTTTGGTTTGGATCACATCTTCATGCATTCAGGAAATCAAATCTTGGAGGTGTTTTCATTGAGATAACAAATGGTTAGACGAAAAATGTAAATCTTATGATTACTTTGATGCACTGTAATTGCTCATCGCCGGAGCACGATGATAAAGCTCAGGTGTGGTTTGGACATGGTTTTTGTGTGTGTGTGTGTTACACAGTTTGTTTCTGAAACCTGAAAATTGGGAACTGACACAGTATAGAAGCAGAAAGGCATCAAGGCACATCCAAATTCATTGTTAGTATTGCATCTTACCAAATAAAACATTTTTTTTCAATATTAACCCTGCTGAAAAAAACAGCATATGCTGGTTAGGTATGTTGTGGTGCTGGTTTAAGCTGGTCCTTTGCTTTTTTATACTGGTCCTTTTACAGCACGTGACCAACATAATACCAACATAAACCAGCAAAGGACCAGCAAAAACCAGCATCAAAACATACCTAACCGGCATATGCTGTTTTTTTTTTTTTAGCAGGATGGGGTTTTGGTTCCTTGCCGCTGTCGCCTTTAGCTTGCTTAGTTGGGGACACCTGCTTTCCAGTGTTTTTCCGTCTTGACTACAGAGACCGTCTCTGCTTTTGATAAATAAAGTTTAATTCTCGTCATTATACATTACCATTACTCTGTTGTTCTA
>JAUMHR010000047.1:5669530-5684889 GCA_032361145.1 Enteromius fasciolatus | reverse complement strand
TTGATAAATAAAGTTTAATTCTCGTCATTATACATTACCATTACTCTGTTGTTCTACTTGATAATGTTCAGTGCTTTTCTACAATCTGTATTGTTAAAAGCGCTATATAAATAAAAGTGACTTGACTTGACTATTCCATTTCTATCAAGATTAATTGTTGTAAATATTTGATTGGTTGCTGAATTTGTTTTAGATAATTAGCTGCAAAGTTTATGCTGACTTGGAAGCCTGGTTGAACCATTCATTTGGCAATATAGATATACACAAATGTTAGGTCACTGACTGACTAGAACATTGACGTTATTTTCTTTCAGACACAAGCGTAAACAAAAGATCTCGATATGTAGGACAAGCAGCAGACAATTTATTTTAATCATCGACTATGTTGTATTATCAGTAATCTGAGTTAAAAACTGACTGACATAAGATTGCGTGCACGCACTTAGCACTCAGATACCCACTCTGGTACACTCTGAATGGTCTGTGTAGAAAGAGCATGACTTCATTCACCCAAAGGTGCAATAGAGAAGAATAGATTGATATACAAAACCAGCTTCCGAGCTTAAGCTGGGAACTGATGTCAACTTCTCACTAATGCTATGAATCACAGAACACTAGTCAAAATTTAACTTCCTATTTAATCATCCTTCCCGTTTCTTATACATTAAATTGTTCACATGCTACATCATCATCATGCTCAGGATTAAAGCCCTGACTACAGCTACCAAAGGAAGGCAATGACTTAATGTGGATATTTATACATGCTCTCTGCAGAATTTGGAGCAATAGTGTTTATGCACATGAGCAATGGCGGCCATTTTGGCATCACAAAAACCAGTCATTCTATGTAGGTACAGGTAGGTACATGAAAGTATGAATGCATGCAATGAATGCATGAATGGCAAGTTAAAAAAAAGAACACGCATATTATGAGGACATTCTATAGTAGTTTTTATACTGTACAAACTGTTTTCTTTACCTTAACTCCGATCACAGAAGGCTTTCTGCATTTTTAGATGAGGAAAAAAAAAACTTGGAAGCTCAATTAAAGCCTAAGAAGGTTCCCATAAGGTCAAAATGTACTATTCCTGTTGGGGTCACATTTGGTCCCCATTACATAGGGAATAGTGGGAATACACATACATACAATATATCTTTGGTCATTCTGGCATCACTTCTTGCATAAATTTTGATATTCGTTTACAGGCTATGATGCCGTAAAATGTGAAAATTTTTCAGTTTATGCAAGAGGATCTATTCCTGACAGCAACTACGGCCAAACTATGAGTCAGTTCTGTCAGTGAGGCGGACACCGTTCCAGGAAATCTTCCATTTTCAGTTCTCCCTCTTCATGGGTGATTGTGACATATTACATTTCATCATTATTAATGGTTTAGTTATGTATAAAATTACATTTAGTAGACACTTATGCTGGTCGTTCACGCTGCACCACATGGTTTATACAGTTTTATGATTTTATATACACACGCAACATTTAGTTACCCAGTTATTTCTTGTGTCACAGAAAGTACACTTCATTGTCTAAAATTACTGCTGCTTATTGTTGTGCACTGTCGTTAAATCTCAGGACCACACCTACTGTACTCTCAACTTATGAAACAATTACATAATGAACATTGCTGTCTAGTAAATGTGTGTATATTAGCTTGTTACACCAACTGACGCAGCACAATTACTAAAGCACTTAATTACAGTGTAGGAGACATGAGATTTGTAAAACGTACGAAACCGTGAAAACTGATGTACTTTGTAGGCGTGATATTTATGATTAACCATTTTATTTTTGAAAACTTTCTTAGGCCACACTTTATTAAATTAACAATGAATTTCTTCTCAAATTCCTAATTTGCTGTTTATTAAATCATAAGTAAGGTAGTTTAAGTTTAGGTATTGAGTATAGGATTATGGATGTATACAGAATATATGCTTTAAGTACCAATAAACTAGATAATAGTGTTAATAGTGTGATACTAAAAGGTCACCCTTTCTTTTAGATATTCAATATACATAATAATAGTTGCATAATGAGCTCATTTATTCACATTTATTTTCATACATGCAAATTGTGAGTAGTGTTTTCTTTCAGGAGGAATTGCACTAGACAAATTACAGATACACAACATAAAAATACTAATTAGAGGACCGAATAAAGCCAGTAAATAACATTAAACATGCTGATGTAAGCTTATCATTTTAGCCTTTTGTTTTCCTTCAGGTATTTAGTAGCATGACATCATTTGGTATACAGTGAGGAACATAAGTATTTGAACACCCTGTAATTTTGCAAGTTCTCCCACTTAGAAATAAGGGAGGGGTCTGAAATTCACATTGTAGGTGCATTCCCACAGTGAGAGACAGCATTTTAAAAAAAATAAAAAATACAATAAATCAGGAAATCACATTGTATTATTTTTAAAATCCTTTATTTGTATTACACTGATCTACATAAGTATTTGAACACCTGAGAAAATCGGTGTTAATGTTTGGTACAGAAGCCTTTGTTTGCAATTACAGAGGTCAAACGGTTCTGTAGTTCTTCACCAGGTTTGCACACACTGCTGCAGGGTTTTGGTCTACTCCTCCACACAGATCTCAACAAGATTTGTCAGGTTTCGGGCTGTCGCGGAGCAACACAGAGTTTCAGCTTCCTCCAAAGATTTTCAATTGGATTTAGGTCTGGAGACTGGCTAGGCCACTCCAGAACCTTGCTGTGCTTCTTACGGAACCACTCACTGGTTTTCCTGGCTCTGTGCTTCTGGTCATTGTCATGTTGGAAGACCCAGCCAAAACCCATCTTTAATGCTCTGACTGAGGGAAGGAGGTTGTTGCTCAAAATCTCTCATTAAAGGCCCCATTCATCGTCTCCTTAATACAGGGCAGTCATCCTGCCCCCTTCACAGAAAAGCACCCACATGCTTTGATGTTTCCACCCCCATGCTTTACAGCAGGGATGGCGTTCTTGGGATGCAACTCCTTCTCTTTCCTTCTCTAACATGGCGAGTGAAATTTAGAACAAAAAGTACTATTTTGGTCTCATCTGACCACATGACTGTGTAGTGTTCTACTGACAGTGACCTGTCCCAAAACTGGTCCCAGCTCTCTGCGTGTCATTGACCAGCTCCTCCCATGTAGTTCTGGGCTGATTCCTCACCTTTCTTATTATCAGTCATACCCCACAAGGTGAGATCTTGCATGGAGCCCCAGTCCGAGGGAGACTGACTTTCGTCTACCTCTTCCATTTTCTAACAATTGCACCAACAGTTGCTGCTTGGTAATTGCCCTGTAGCCATTTCCAGTCTTGTGAACGTCCACAATTTTGTCTCTGGTGTCTTTTGACAGCTCTTTGGTCTTGCCCATGGTAGTAGTTGGAATCTGACTAACTGTGGGGTGGACAGGTGTCTTTAAAGAGCTCAGACAGATGTTACTAATTTAGATTAATAAGTAGAGGTGGAATTTTTAAAGGTGGAGTAACAGGTCCTCGAGAACCAGAATTCTTGCTGATTGCCAGGTGTTCAAATACTTATGTGGAGCAGTGCAATACAAATAAATTCTTTAAAAATCATACGATGTGATTTCCTGATTTCCTAATTTTTTCCCACCGTGGGAATGCACCTACAATGTAAATTATAGAACCCTCCATGATTTTTGGTGGGAAAACACAGGGTGTTCAAATACTTATGTATTACCAAATCAAACTCTTTCCTCACCATACAGCGATGAACATCTTTCTTCACACACCACTGCACAAAACACAATGTTCTGCAGCTTCACTCGAGTGAATTATGTTTTTTATTGCAAAAGCGACCAGATCCTGCTGTGCTTTCATTTCCTCCCCAAATACCTGATGGCTTAGAAAAGTTTAAAGATGCGGCTTTAGTTTTGGGTTCGACTTTTGGCCTTTTGATGTGTTTTCATCCAACATCATACAGTCACAAGGATAAAGCCTTCTGTGCCCGAACACAAACACTCAGCGTTCCATCTGGAATAACAAAACGCGCACGTAGCCCTCGTCTTCCACACACACTATCTCCCTCGATGTTACCTTTGCCTTATGTAACATACTACATAGATTTTGACTGCATCTGCTAGCGATTCCACAGGCTTGCAAGACTTTGTGTAGAGCCTTATCTTTTAGTAAGAATCACATAAACACACACTCATTGGAGAAAAACAAAATGTGGCCATCTCGGAGTTGTATTTTCTATTGACCTTCATTGCTACCAGTGCCCCAGAGACATGCTGTTAGCGTAACATTAAACTTTCCAACTCTTCATCAATATGAATTCTCTTTGTCAGTTTGAATTGATTGTATGATTTGCTGACTCAGTGAACTGGTCTGTTGACTTGAACCACAACAGGTCATAATGTTTGGACATGTTAAACTCAAAATTAACATGAAGAGGAATATAGCCATATCTCAAATAATACAAACAACATGATTCCACTTCATTTTAAGGTGTTCTTGTTCCAGTGTAGTTATACATTTAAGTACTAAGTAACATTAATTAACTACACGTACTTACTAAATGGTTAAAGGATTATGATTAGGGTTTGGTTTAGGGTTACTTGATATAATTATGCATAAGTTATTGTTATTATAATAATAAGTACATGTAAAAAGCATAACAAAAAGGCACCTTAAAACAATGTTAGCCACAACACATACACAAGTTTATAACATTAGAAATCATATGCTTTTAATAATGAAATACATTCTGAAATGTTGCAATCAACAAAATGTGTAAACGCCGCAAAATGATTTTTGAAATGAAATGCCAAAATATGTCATCAAATATGCATCCCACAAATCTCCATCAACTGCAAGATGCTATCCTATCAATATGGGCCAACATTTCTAAAGAATGCTTTCAGCACCTTGTTGAATCAATGCCACGTAGAATTAAGGCTGTCAAACACTATTATTAGTGTTTAGTATTAGTATGGTGTTCCTAATAATCCTTTAGGTGAGTGTGTCTTAATTATGCTCATGTAATGTCTTTTTCCATCATAATTTTTTTCTATTATATTCCTCCCAAAGTTCAATCAGATGATATAAAAGCCAAGGTAGCCAAACAGCCGAAAACCTAGAAAGAGTTTGATGTGAACAGTTTGTGTCATTTTTATGATTATGTAAGAGCTCATGCAGGGCTTACGGCATCAGCTCATAAACAATAGACATTCTGCTCTTCTTAAATGCAATTCTGACACAAGATGCGCCATAAAACAGACCAAAGCTTTGCACGGAGCAAACAGATTCAGCTGAAGCTCTGATCACTGCCAGACCACCCGTTACAATTCCATAGTACTCCTCCATCCATAGAATCTAAAAATAGCCATAAAGTATGCAGTTTCTGGAGAAGATTGAGATAAAGTCCCATATTTCGAACAGAGATGTTGAGATTTGCAGTGTTTAGAGATGAGGGTGACTCAGGGACCGGGTGGAGTCGGACAGAGAGATCTGTTGATTGAACCAGGCCTAAATCAAACACACACAGCACTGGGGGGTCTGTTTTTCCTGTAAGGGAATCATTCTCTCTTCCTGTTGAAACAGATTTAGAGCTTTAAACAGTGATGAAGACCCTGCACTATTGTTCTCCTGTGACCTCGCCGTCCACCAACTCCAACCTGTCTGTTCTGTGGACCCAGAGGGCCTACAAAACACAGGAAAATGAAGAGAATCTCGCCGTTTTACATAGTCAGGGAATATTTTCCCACTATGTAGACAGAAAGCAACCTCAAAGGAATCTTTCCCTTTCTTCTCTCTTAGAAACGAATAGACCTGAGGATCTGAAGGTGTGTTACACAAGTGGTCTGGAGCCTCTTCCAGGCCAACGCTCTCAATCTGTCTCATGGACAACATCAAAGAGAGAAGAATCAGCCCTGAAGCTCAAATTATGTGTTCCTGATGTGACCGCAGAACAAAGACAAGACTGAACAGATCTCAGCCATGTCATTAGGTGCTCATCTCTCTCTAAATGGGTTTGGCTGTAGTGTCTGCCTTCATTAGTCTTTCTATGCATGTTCTTATCTACATTTTTCTCCTCCCTATAAAAAAACACCATGATTCATGCAGAGTATCTTCCAGCTTCTTTCCATCCCAAAACGGTCTCTTTCTTAATTAAATTACTAATCGAAACTATCCTATTATTTAAGTCTTAAATCGAAGTTCTAACCAGTTTACAGCTTACAAAAAATACTTTTACTATGTTTTGTTTTGATAACAGTGGGAAAGAATGAATTTTATGTTCATTTTAAGTGTAAAACCTTATACAAATTAAAATTAAAATTAAAAATTAAATTAAATTAAAAAATAAATTAAAAATTAAATTAAATTAAAAATTAAATTAAATTAAAAATTAAACTAAAAAATAAATTAAAAATTAAATTAAATTAAAAATTAAATTAAATTAAATTAAAAATTAAACTAAAAAATAAATTAAAAATTAAAAAAATAAATTAAAAATTTAATTTAATTTAATTTAATTTAAATTAAATTAAATTAAATTAAATTAATTTAATTTAATTTAATTTAATTTAATTTAATTTAATTTAAAATTTAATTTAATTTAAAAGTGGTAATATTGTATCCTGGACCAAATTTTGTTCATCATGACAACTTTCCCAGAAACCCATGTGAATCCATGTCTTAAAAACAAGACATTTAGTCATTTGAGGTGATCATAAAGCAGGTTTTAACTTCTAGAGGCCACTACAACTGATGTTTTCATCCCGGGGACAGCTGACCACTCAAATGCAAGAGATTTTACAACCACAATATTTTACAAGTAATGAGGCAATGACACATTTATAGTTATTCATGCATGAACAGACCTCAGAGTTTCGGGCTTGTATTTTCCTCATTCCTTGCATACTGTTCTGCATTTAGTGGATTAATGACACCTGAGATTGTGTTCCTCGAGAACAGTTTATTCACCGTTTACATAATGCATTTAGATTTCACTGAGTGAACATTTAGTCTTATAATTTGCCTCAGATCAGAGTGATAGTAATGTTACTTCCAAGAGTAAAAGGCCTAGTGGCTGATTCCATCTGATTTGAGGGGTTGGTCAGAGTATTGCAAATCTAGCATCGTCCAAGAGAAAGAAAACAAGTTTTTGCTAAGTTGTCTGTGTGGTGTGGACTCATCCAGTGCTCTGTGCTTGTGGGTAAGTGAGTGTTATGTCTGTTTGAGCTGAACAGCAGAGTCATCTTCAGTGCTCTGAAAAGTTTTAGCCTACAGCAGTGATTTAGCCTATGATCAACCTCCCAACATGCATTTCTGGGAAGGCAGATAAGATTGACCACTAAGTGACCACAGCAGAGCAATTATCTAACAGCATAGGTCTGAGAGAGTGCGAGAGATGTAAAAAGAGGGCAAATCAATGCACTGTAAACTAAACCGTCAATAAAAATAATTAATTTCGGCTACTGATGAACTCGCATAATCTGTCAAGAACAAGCCTGTAATTTGGCTTTTTAACGTCAAACTGTTAATGCTGTAATTCTATAAATGTCTGAAAACAAACACTCAATGAAAAAAATGGTTAAAATAATTCATAATCTCGTTATGTTTTTGTGACCTTAATATTAAAAGAACAATCATTAAATCATGCATGGGTGAAGATGTTGACATAACTAAGTAATGGTCAGATATGAGTATGTATGAGCCGTCTGATCGGTGACTACAGCGTGTATGACACTGTTTTGCACACTAGTGCTGCTATGCAGGGCTCGCGTGTGAAAGGTTCCCCTCACTGGAGCGCTGCCATTGCTCGAAGCACAATTCTGCCTTATTCACCTGTTGAGTCAGCCAGTCACACATAATCTCTGATTTCACCTCACGCTGCCACCAGACAAAAGACAAACAAAGAAACAGACAAAGAGAGAGTGAACGAGTCACCACAAAAGCAAGCAAGCGTTTATAGTAAGAGTGACAAGGTAGAGAGAACAGAAATCTGGATATAGTTAGCAGAATAATCACAGCATAACTCTTCAACATGGTTGCATAACGCCTTTAACTGTTTTCCTACCCGCACACGTGCCCCGGCCGTACAAACAGTTTTCCTAAACACTTCAGCATCTGTCCGCACAGTAGCACACTGCGAAGTGTAAACTACAGCAGAAGAGCCTGTTATCTAACCGCTCCTCAGAGCTCCTACCAAAACAATGTCCTCCCGGCTCTCTGGCTCTACAATAACACGACTGAGACATTCCCAACAACCTTCAGATGCAAACTCAGCAGCCAAAACAGTCTACAAGGCCACACTTTACCATCTGTGCCATTCTGGAGGAAAACATATTTGTGAAGACCTTTAGCATGTCAATGTGTCATGTGAGGCTTCAGTCACCCGAAAAACATTTTAAAGCGTGTTCTAAACAGAGCAGTTCATTTAATACTCACTTTTGTCATTTTGAACAGTGTCTTAAACTGAAAATGCACCGTAAATGTTATTTATCTTTTAATTATTGAAGTTGTAAATAAAGATAGAGTACAATGTACAACATAATATTAATTGAGTCTTTCTAACTGTTTATTTATTGACATTTTTTATCTTTTAGAAGCATACAATGGCTTCATGATTCATGTTTGAGGGGGTTTTGTGTTCAACAAACATGAAGGAATGCTTTTATTCAGTTAGTACAGAAAAAAAATTCAAGAATTATATTTAAAACTAAAATACATTTTTTTCAGCTGTATCCAAAATGATTTTTACGACTTGAAGTCACTTATTAGAAAAGTTATTTCAGTCTTTCTACTTTAAAATTGAATCCCCTGTTACTTGTGAAATGAGTAATTTCTGAGTGAAAATTGTATCTACGCCATTTTCATGTTAATATAGTATATTCTAAAATAAATAAGTCTTTAAATAACTGATTTCAGAGTCATTTATTTCTCCTTTTGGCCAAACAATAAAATAAAAGGATTATCTTTCTAACTACGCAGAAATATAGCCATTACATTTGATTACACTCTAGTATTATAACAGTCGCATATCTACCGCTGGTTTCCTTCCAACAGAGTAAACACGCACTCACTTTTGACTCAAATTACGTAAGTTAGAGACAGCAATCGTTAACTGCTTTTCTGTATCTAGTATAGTTATCTAGTATATAAAAAGGTGTATTTCATCCTTTTTAGCACCCATAACTACATGCCAGACACAAACTGTTATTGTTTGATGTGTAAAATATCCAGAAATGCAGCAGACGATGGAGCCGTTCTCTCAAAACTCTTAAATTAGTGGGCCTTATCCACCAAATATTGCTTTTTGGTAGATTTGTCATTTTATTAATTTGTTTTGTAATATTCCTGTACAGCTTTATTTATTTATTTAGCGATTATGGTACTTTTTTGCAGTTAGTTGTTAATGCAACATTTCTAAAGTTTTTAACATTTATATTTTACTTCGACCGGTTCCATCATAACAGAAGTCCTCTTGGACAAAACTTGCAGTCAAAATCAAACAGCAGTGGCCTTAAAAGATATATTCCCACCTGCAAGGTTAGCCAGGTGTAATTTCATCCGAAGGGACTTTTGGCCTGCGTGCAAAGAGGTCTTTGCTCCCCATTGCAGAGAATAGACCCGGGGATGCTGTGACCTGATTTCTCTGCTCTCAGTTTCAAGTGCGATTGCTCAACTTCAGGGCTGTTTGCGCGCCAAAGTGACCTCGATGTCTTCACAATGCAACATCTGCAGGATCTCACAAACACCTTGTAAACAACCTTATTCTGTCAACACAGCTTTGTGGGGATCTGATAATTTCAGTCAGGAAATTCAGATGAAAGGCCGCTGCTGAAGTTTAAAGACAATTTCTGAGAAATATTCCATGAGACCGTGAAGTCAAAATACATACGGTGAAACGTGGGCTAGTTACAAAGAAGTTGTGCCGTTTAAAAAAAGATTATCTCCTCTTTGGAAAGGAACGAAAACAAATGTAATCTAAAACCAACCAGAGGACGTACCAGCAAAATTTAACTTTCCATTTATAGTGGTAACAAACCCAAAATAGATGTTTGCCTGTCCTGATTACATCTGAACAGATTTACTTCTCTTTACCAACGCATGTCCAAATTGATGTTTAGACTGGAGCCAAATTAGCTAGACAAAGATGGCTGGAAGCAGGGGAAATAATTTAGTATACCAGTTGGGATCAGGGATTACTAGTGATAAAATGTGCACATTAAATGTACTCTATGATGTTTTAAATAAACATATCTGCTAAATAGCATGAATGTAGGTGACCCAAGAGGCTTGCACAAGGCTCTTAACCCCATTTTGAGTTGGGAAACTAGCTGTAAACAGCATATGGAAGACCACTTTTGTGCCTAACTTATGATAAACCAAACAGACCTACTTCAGATAACACTCTGTCTTTCTGTTGCTTCTCCTCGCTCAATGAAGTAAACACACTGAACAATGCATCAGTCTTTGACTTATCAGAGTTTCAGTATCTCAAGTTTAAACAGACACACAAACAATTGATCCTTGATGGGTGCAACGCTTTGCCCTGCGCTGGTGGAATAAAAACAATAACAGCGTTACCATGGACTCCAAACCAACAGTTCCGTCCTTCATGACTCATGGTATTTTAAAAATGTCCCTAGTAATTCATTGCAAGACCTCGCTGCAGGTACTGATAAGATAAGACAAAAACGGTATTGAAAGACTCATCCCTAGATACCAGAATTATGTTTTCTCATTTCAGTAGATTAATTTGAGGCCAAAATTTAAAACTTGAAAACTCAATGACAATGGCTATTAGAGGCCTCTTTAAGTAGAATTAAAGTAAATTTAACCTCTTTGAATTCAAACAAATCATTAGCCTGAATTTGATTTCAGTCCATATTTCCATTCTTGTGCTTTTTAAATTCTAAACAACTCGAATGTTAATTAGAATATGAATTCTCTTGAATATTCAGTTTTGTTGTTAACTACGGTTAAAAAAAAAAAAAACAGTATTCATTTGAAAAGCTGAAATACAACATACATTTTATATGAACATTATAAATGTTGTCTTAGAAAAATGAGAAAACTAGAATATGTACTTCAATTACTGAATGAAAAATAAAAACTGAAGAAAAAAAAAAAAAAAAAAAAAAGAACAAATTATTAAAATGACAAAAAAAAAAATTAAATAAAGCGAAATTTTTAAAAATAAAAACACAAAAAAAAAAAAAAAAAAAAAAAAAAGCACAAATGATTAAAATGACAACTACAAAAATTAAATAAAGCTAAATGTTAACAAATAAACAGCATTCAGATAATAAAATAATCATAAAATTATTATTATCATCATCATATCTTAATCTAACATGCATTCGTTATAAAAATGAATGTACTTTGAGTAAAAATGTTAAAATACACTCATTCAAGAGTGGGATAATCAACATACTTAAACTGCTTAAAAAAGGTTAAGTTATTTTCAGTGTTCACTTAATCTTTCTCTTCTTTGGCTTGCTCTCTTTTTTATCAGGAGTCTTAAGAGTTACTTAAATGGGAATGAAGAAATAACCCCTGAAATGACCAGTCAGCAACATGTTTAACCCCAGGTCATTCCAGGTGGATGTTTATTTGTAATCAGTCTTTTCTAGGTTAACTTGCTCCTATGAACCCTGCATTAGCGTCGCATTCATTAGCATTTAACTCTGATAGAATATGTAAACGGAAACCCTGACACTTTCTGTTTAACTTCATAAAACTGGTTCAGCAAGACAGCATCCTGGGTGTGGAAGCACACAAAAACCTGACAAAAACAAACCATTTTTCATTTTTTTATCTTACCAGCATACCATCTCCTTTAGCTAAAAACAACAAGACCTCAAGGCTGAAGTAACACAAACAATCAGGCAGTCAAGCGCAGATAATTATCATCATTACTACAGCAGAAGGCGGAATAAATGTAGTTTTAAAGATCAGTCTCAACAATCAGGCAGTCAGGTGCAGATCACTATCATTACTATCACAATGGATGGGATGAGTAATCTAGATTTTAAGATCTAGGCGATAGAGAGCACTGTATTCCCCGTGATGGGGGAGTTTAACAGCTCGAGTCATTCACACACGTCTGGATCCAGCTGCTACAGTAACAGCTGGTGAGTGCATTACTGCCATCTCAGACGCAACAAGCCTCTCAGAGAGAGGAGCACAGGAAGCCCTTGATTAAAGAACTTCCTGTCTCACTGCCTGGAGCATGAGGGAGCATTGTGGCATTTGCGGTGTCGTTTCTCTTCAAGTGAGAGAGTATATCGGCAGATTAACTTCCTGATGTAGTTTATTAGAGCAATATGAAACCGGTTCTGCTTAGACTACATAGAAGCAATGATGTAGAAACACTGCAGGGCTGGAAGGGAACAGCATAAAGGACTCAAATATCAGTTTTTTTTTTTACTTGGTTCACAAAGCAGGGTTATTATATATGAAAACTAAGAGGAATACTATTAGTAAAATAAAAAAAAAAATCATAATCATCAATAAAAATAAATTCAATTCAATTAAGACATCACATGAAGCATAGTCATGTCAGAGAGCACGTCTCATATTTTTATGAGATGCCAATAGGGTTACTCATATTGATAACAGAGATGGCATTGGATAAATTAAACAGTGCACCACATTACTATGAGTGTACAGCCAGACCATTTATATTTAAAAAAAAAAATTAAACTGCTATTGTGTGTCTGGGTCTGTTATACATCTTTGGTTCAGTAAGAACAATGAGGAAATGTCATGTCAATTCTTTTGCAATACAATATGAAAACAATAGGTGCATTGTGTTCATTTTTGATGCAAGTACTAATGCCACCTAATATAAAGTGATTGAGTTAGAGCTAGTAGAATAAGTATTGTATCTGCAAAGTTAATTAGTAAGTGTTTGTTGTGTGGCCATCAAAATAATGTAGTTTTCAAAAATCATAAACAGTGTATCATCTTCTGGTAATAGACACAACTTCCTCCTTTTTAGATTTACAGGTAAACTTTGGTCATGTTTTACTGGTTCCTCAATTTATATATGAATTACAATAATAAAGTAAAAAAAATAAACATATGTCTTTAAATTAAGAGTTTGAAAACCAATTGAAATTCTGCATCAAAAACATTTGAAAATGCTAAACTATAATAACCTTGGTGCAAACAGCGACAATTCATTTAAACTGATGTGGAAAAAGCAGGAATACTCTGAATGGGAATCTAAAAGGCGCCTGAAAGCATATAAATGTCAGATCATAATGTGGCGTTCAAGGTGTTGAACTGTGGCCAACATCATCCTTGTGTTCTTGACTGTACAAGAAGCAGAGCGTCTGGGGAGTCTCGGTCTACTTTTATAGTAGTGTCTGTTTTATGTTTTGAGTCACTGTCAGAACGGCAACAGATGTTCTTGAAGCAAAAGTGACTCAAAAACGATATCATAATGTCTGCCAGGCCGGAAACTTCTGTCATCGTTTTTACAAAGAGGAATCGCTAGTGTGATTAAGACTCTTCCCTGTCACTCTCTCTATCCTTTCACCTTCTCACGATATTGCGTCTCACTCAATCCCACCAATGATAAC
Organism: Enteromius fasciolatus; assembly: GCA_032361145.1. Taxonomy (NCBI): domain Eukaryota; kingdom Metazoa; phylum Chordata; class Actinopteri; order Cypriniformes; family Cyprinidae; genus Enteromius; species Enteromius fasciolatus. The sequence goes on along the minus strand of JAUMHR010000047.1, from coordinate 5,671,320 downwards.
ATCATAGATAAACAATATTAAAGGAATAGTTCACTCAAAAATGAAAATTCTGTCATCATTTACTCACCCTTGAGTAGTTTCTTTGTTCTGCCGAACACAAAGGAAGATATTTTTGTAGTTTGTAACCAGGCTGTTTTGGGACACCATTTGGGTCACTTTTCAAAACATCTTCCTTTGTGTTCGGCAGAACAAAGAAATTCATACAGGTTTGGAATTACTTCATGATTTAATTTTTCAGTAAACTATTGATTTAACATATTTGGGCACTTAAAACATAAGTTTCATCTTGTTCAGTGTTTTACTTTATCTTGGGTAAACATTTTATTTGTATATTTATAGGTTAAAACAAACATTTTCGTATCAGAAGCTGCATGAGGAAGATTCTGTATCTGCACCAATCTCATAAATATTCAATGAGGCGAGTACTGAGGCTATTCTGATTGGTTGTCCGATCTCTTTTCAAAATCTGCTGTTTTAAAAAGACCTAAGGGTATACCAACAAAACCCCGTAGAGACAAAAGCCAGTCAATTCATTGTAAGCCTCAATATTGACAATACGTGTTTATGCCATTTGAGGGAATGCCTTGTTTTTAGGAACCGGACTGCCTGGTCATTGATTATTACTACTTACCAGTGCTTTCCAGGACTCAAACACGGTTAAATAATACATTTCACCCCGCAGGAACAAAACTCAGTGTACCAATGCACAACAGAGAAAGAGACAAAGTTATTGATGTATTGAAATGGTCTCATAATGCATGAGGTCACATTGGTATATTTAGACATGCATTACATGATCATGCCTGGATCTGCGCTGGGTTGCAGTGCCATAGGCCTAATTCTAGCCATCCGTTACAGCTGTTCCAATTAAGCATGTCATGGTAGGTGAATCAGAAATATTCTAACCCTTAACCAATCTCAGCTCTACACCCAAACAGGGATTCTACCTAGAAAAAAAAAAAAAGAAAAAAGAAAACCCAACCCAGGGAAAGGATCTTTTATATTTAGATTCTCTCCATAACACGTGGGTGACAGAGGGACGTGCACTTTATCCCTTTTGACAGTTTCGCTGTCATGACATCATAGGTTGTTCTCAGCCGGTCCGGCAGCCGACAGAATGCGCCAATGGATTTTCCCTCCTACTTTGTACGCTGTTCTCTCTATTTACTATCACTTAATCTTTCTGCTGTCTGGCAAACAACAATGAGTCATTTTTGTCTGTATTTTCGCACATACCGCTGGGGCCGGCGGACCTGTGAAGCACTTTGTTCAAGGTTTAACCCTCATCATTGAGCGTTCAGAAAGATATAGCAAACAATAGAACTAGTGAGAAATTACAGCTGTGTCAATTCTAATCTAAAGAGACAAAATGTTTGATCGTGAACTTATCTTTTGGACGTGATGTCAGATACTACACTTATATATACAAAAGTTTACTGTTTTCCAACCTGCTTCTCCTGTTTGCAGTAAAAACCAGATTTACAAGACCAAAGCAGCAAACATTAGTCAAAGTTTGTGTTTTGCATTTCCTTTTACTGTTTTACCTTCATACAACTCCCTGAAGTCTCCAGGTATAAAAAACACTACTGAAAGTAAAACGTCAGTTCATTTTACTACAAATCAATAAGGTTATCAATTAACATAGACTTGTTAATTGACATGGTTTCTGGAACAATAATATGTTATGATTCATAAAATAACACATTTTGACAAATCCAGGGGCCTGTACCATGATGGTGGCTAAACAAACTCAGAGTTACAGGATTAGTTTTGGGTTGACAAATCCAAAC
>JAUMHR010000047.1:5643425-5669430 GCA_032361145.1 Enteromius fasciolatus | reverse complement strand
GGAGTAAGAGAAGCTGGGGGAGTGGCTTTATTGCATCAGACATGTGTCACCTTGCTGGAAGCTGATTGGTCAAATTTTGTTTTGAGCTCTCTAATCCAGAACATAACCGTGCAGCGCAAGTTACCATGACAATGAACACCAAAAGAAGCAGAGTTTCTTTCATGGTACCTAAAACCCAGGATTGGTGCAAACTAATCCTAAATTTACCTGGCTAATCCAGCTTCATGGTACAGGCCCCCGGTCTGTATGTATGCCTTTTCTAATATTGTAAACTTGCTCAGTAGCTCACCTGGTAAAAAGATTTGCTGTAATTTTGCAGCTGGATGCCAGTAACTTACTGTAAATATCTACTCGTTTAGTAAAACCCGTTTAGGCTGTATAGTCCCGATTATTTTGGGAGTCGATAACTTTATCATGCGCTTTTGGATTTACAATTTTGCAGATCATTTACATTCATATACAGCTACATTACATGCTGCGTGCAAGGCAATATTGGAAATGTCATAATAGGGGAACTTTTTTTTTTTTTAACTAACACTGCATTATCTAATAACTATGCACTTCTTTTTACTAATAACTGCACACAACATTCAGCGAGCATTAAACAATGACCAGTGTAAATAAACCCAAAGCTATATTCAAACCATCAGATGTTTTTTTTTGTCTGAAATGTTTTACTACAATAAAGTACACCAAGTAACTGTCCTAAAAGGTATACAAACAAGACAAGAGGATTACCCTTATTTACACAACATTTGACAGGTCTGAACATGAAATGTAAGACTGTTTAATTGCTGTGTGTAGCTAGCTCAAGTGAAAGGAAGTGGACTAATAGACAAGGACAAAGCAAAGCAGACAGCCTGATCCTCTTCCACATTTCATGTTCAACTTGATTACTGAGTGGTGATTAGATATAAAGAACCTGGAGGAAGGGAACAGGGTAACCCAACAGTTTGTTACATCCTGTTCATTGCCACAGGACAGAAGTGATAAAGTCAGCATTGCAAAGTAACTACCTACAGTTACCAAAGCTACTAACTTAAGACTTTCAACAGCTCACCAGTTTATCAACAGTCTTTATAAAATGTGTATCTTTTCCAGTTAATAAATAACCTGTGCTAAAACATCATATCTTTAACTCATTGAAAAGTCAGATTCATTTTAATGCATCAGAATGTTGGGGGGTTTAAAAAGAAAAAAAATGTCCCAAAAAGAGCACAAAATGGCACAAACATTTCATTTTTTCCCCCCTTAAATCACAAAATATGCTTATGATCTATTAATTTATCAGTGGAAGAATGCTCTTACTTATTGGAATTTCACTCATTCTATTTTAAAAGTTGCAAATTCTTTCTAATAGTGATACATTTTAAAGTGTATTGCTTCTTACATTGTGTTAGTTTTTTAACAGTTGAAAAAGTAGCTTGGCAAGCTAAAATAACTTCCCCCACTGAACTGTGGTTTACAGCAAATGCATGCTTACACACTCAAACACACACACACACCACTGGCACATAATCACACTAAAATCCCTACAGCTTCCAAGAGAAGTCTTGGGAAACACACATGCTCACACACACAAAGCAGTCATTTACATTTATCGAAATCTCCCATGCAAACCGATTGTATTTGTGGTGGGACAGGACTTCCCTAGCAGCGCTCACATCACACGTGTCTTTCGGTCACATGTGTTACTTACACAAACACACTGCAGTTACATGGATCAAGGCTTATGTTTGGCCCGGTCACCACTATCATCAGTAACTCAATACCGCTGCTGGTCTGCAAATGGAAAACACACATGCCAGTCTTCTGAATGTTTGCCTTTCATCTTTTGTGTGCGTTTTGGATGGGATGTTATTCGTTCGGGTTGTGTGCAAAGGTTTTCGTTTCATATTAGTCCATGCTTTCAGTAAATAAATCTGCACACCGTTTCACACAAATTTTACACATACTATTTTTATGTGCGTGTGTGTTTTTAAAAGCTGTTAGAGACTCATGTAATCTTCGCAAAGTAATGGAAGACTTGACAATAACGTGTGAAAATTAATTGCTAAGAATCTAATACCTAAGGTATGGCTTCAAACCACTAGATCACATTCACGCACACACACACACCAAAAGGATTTAAGCCTGATTCGCCGCAGTCACACTCACAAGAGTGATGTCATTCACGTGTGGTGTGTGTGTTTGCTGGAACAAAGCCTCTTTTATGCTGCTGCAAACACTCGCTTTTACACAGCTCACGCGAGAAGCAACCAAAAACAAGATGTTTTCATATCAGAACTGAATTTATGGTTGCATGATGAGTAACTTGTGTTGTTAAAAAGTATAATAAGTATGAGTGTGTACTATGTGCATGTTTTAAATGACCTCTTAATGTACAAATACAAAGATTCTGCGTTCCATATAGTTTCACTGCATGAATTGTATTCCATTCTGCTATGGTTTTCTTCAATAAACATAATATCTACAATACAAGCTCAATTGGAGTCACTATTAACATTAAATTATAAATATGCATAATTAACATTACAATAAGAGCAGTAGAATTAAAGTTATACATGATAATAAAATAAAGCATTTGTATAATGTATAATAATAATAATAATAAAATATAAAAAATATATACATTATAATAAAGTAGTATTATTGTCATTAATATTAGTAGTAATAGTGTTTATGGTTATACAGAATCCAATAATATAAACAAAAATATTATAAATAATAATTATTAACCATTATAACATGTCTTGATTAATTAAATTATATATATATAAAAATTTAATTAATGTATTATAATCTTTTTATTATTAAATATTATTATTAGTCATGGCATTACCAATAAAAGCTTTATTTGCTCCAATATTAGTAAAATTGCTTCTTGCATAATTTACAGTCAGCAATCATGATTATCAATCATGACTAGTGATGTCAAATGATTAAATTGCATCCAAACCAAAAGTTTTTGTGTGCATGTCATTTAACAGCACTATTAATTATATAATAAATAATTTTAATAAATTCAAATCACACACACACAAAAAACAACTTTTAATGTCTTTATGAACACACTTTATCCTCTGTGCTGTTACCGCCTGCAAACTTCTCACAGTGCGATCTTTGACCCCCCAATCACAATAAACAGCAAATGTGATATAGTTTATTGTTATCACCATAACAGAGAAACACTTGATTATTATAGTGTACTCTGTGTTACGTGCCATCAAGCACAGTGACAAAAACTCGATGTGCCCTTGTATTTATGTTAACATTGATGCATTGCATGTAGTGTTTGGTTCTGAAAGTCACTTCAGATTAAGTACATCAAGCACATTTATCAGAACTCATGTACACAAAACCTGAAAGACAAAGACCTACCAGAGGACAGCGAGCGACTCTTAATGCTCACTAGAGCTTGATTCAATTACGATCTAAGACTCGTGAGAAGAGAAATTAGATTTAAATGTGTTTCATGCTTTAGTAAACAGATGAGAACATGAGGTTGGACTCCAAGAGAGAGTGTGCATTACCTTGTGAGGCCTCTAGAAGGAATAAGTCACGTCAGAATTGTTGTGGCTTCGGCAGACCAAGACAAAGGTGGCGTCACTGTAGGAGAATGTCTGCGAGTTTGTGTATGTGTGTCAAAGTGGGTAAATGAAGACGACATAATCCAGGCTCCATTACATGCTCATTTAACTTAACCTGAAATCGGTCTGGGCGTCACTTCAGCTGTTCGATAAAGAGAATAAAAGGATAGGATATTTTACGTGAGTTTTTTTTTTTTTTTTCAGTCTTACTGCATTGGCCAAATGCAAACCCAGGGTGTTCAGGGTGTTGGGAATTGCACAATAGATTCATCTTAAAGGGAAAGTGGCAAAAATAAGTTATTTTTGAGAATTTTTATTTTTGGATGTACTGTCCCTTTAATTAAGAAACTGCTTGCTGGGTTACACTGATTTAGTTAACCGGAGTTTCTCCTCAAACAGAAAGTTTCAACCAGTTTTTAATGGATTGTTTTTATTATTAATTATTTAGATAATTATTAGTTTTTTAAGTTATTACCTGCAGATCAGTCAACATAGTCAGGAAGGAATAAAATTTGTGTGATTTGATATATGTCACAATGTAAGATACAGAAACGGCAACTTTAAAGCGTCATAATCTAGAGAAGAACACTGACGTCAATTGTCCTTGTTGGGTCAAAGTACAGCAGAACAGCCATTATCTCTTTCCTGAAATGTCATCATTGCAGTACCAAAACAATCTCCAGCACTTTACACTGAGATCATATTTATTTACTGACTGAGTGTTCATTAACTCAAGGAGCACGACACATTCACACCTCCAAGCCCACAGTAGCCCAAAGACATCTACTAAACCTCAGCCACACAGATCCAGGAACCTAAAACCATAAATGTCATACAGACACTCATATGATGACCGCTGGGTCAAAAAGCACTTTTCACGAGTACCACAGTATTTGCAAATAAAAGATTTTTATAGTCATGTTATTTCAAAAAGATGATGTATTTTATAGCTCTGGGTTGAGCAAAGCTATACCTGAGGCTCAGAAAGTTCATATCATGCCTGTACCTGCATGTAAAAGAAGGTTAGAAGGTTAATTGTGCTGAAAGGGAAGGAAGAGACAGAAATGCTTCACTTAATAAAATACGGCTAATCTGCAGCTAAATAATTTATGGTTTTACACCAAGAAAGATCATACGTGCACAAAGAAAAGAAAAAGAAAAAAAGCATAAAAGCATAAATGAATGCCAAAATGGAAGCACAAATAAATGCATAAAAGCATAAATCAATGCCAAAATAAAACAAAATAAAGAAAAGCATGAATGCACAAATAAATGCATACATAAATATGTAGTAGCTTATTAAGATTAATTAAAATAAATAAAGGCCAGCACAGCTTACGCACAATGAGCCATTGTAAAGTCTTGGTTGAACTTTTTTCCAGCAGCTTTTGTCATGTGATTGGAAAAGATTGATATAGGAGTATAGTGTTTTTTGTAATATGGGATAGTAATAGCACTGTACAACCAGCTGTGAGAGCCTTAGGAGCTATAAATGCAGTAGCCGCAGTGATAATGTCACATGATGACAGAGTATTTGCTTTTGGCCTAATAGAGCTGCACTGTTAACTATACATGGACACGTCCTGTGACATCTCAGAGGAGAGTGCTTAGGCTTGGGGGTGAGAATACATAGTTACTTAATACCAAACTAATCTACAACCTACTTTGCCAAATAGAGGATGACGAGAACAAATGGGTGGCATCTGAACAAATGTATCGCCATCGTGTTATGGGAGATGCATGCTAAATGCATGAACAGTGCGTGAGATAGACTGCATTCTTATTTAGGTGTGATATCGTGTTGCTGTCACTTGCCTTTTTAGGGTTGCGTGTTGCTCTCCACAAGCTCGCTCGTTGTTATGTCTGGTCACGTTAACCCAAAAGGAACACCTTCTTCCCTCCCTCGAGTGTCTGGAGTCTAAGCAGAGATGAAAGAGACAGAGAGAAGGTTTTTAAATGTTAAACTCATAAAATATAAGCTCCTCTGAGCACCAAACACATGAGCCGCTGGTCAAAAGTTAACCGGGCGTACTGACTGATTTTAAACACAGTGCTTCTGCGGCCCTCATCAAGCACAAAGCCACCCATGAAGGATGGTTTGTTTTCATGGTGCTTTTAAAACACGGCCAATAGAATAGTTGTATTTTTATTTTTTTTGTATTTGAATATTTTTTCATTTAAAAAAAAGATAAAATTATAAATTAAAAATTGGCAAATAAATACCAAATAATTTGTAGTTATAGTAAAGATACAATAATTTTTTCTTTACAATTTTATAATCAGTTAACCTGTATAAATAAATTGGTGTAATAATGTTAGAGAAAATATGCTTGTAGTAATACATTACCTAAAATACATTTACTTAAAGCAAATTGATTTGTATTCTAAGATAAAATTTTAAATAAAATCATAAAATAATGATAAACTAATGCAATTTGTATATAAAAATATATATATTTTATATTTCAAATAAAATAAAATTGTATAGCCATTTATCTAGCATTAGATAATGTTGCTATAATGTTATAAAATACATTTATATTCAAAAAATGTGTATAATAACAAATAAGTAAATACATTTGTATTTATATATAGAATTATGAATAGAATCAGTGGCAAATTAAACTTGTATATTACAATTATAAAATAATTTAGGCATAATTAGATAAGTGTGTAAAATAAAATTATTTGCGTTTATTAATAAAAGTTGTATAATTAGGTGTATTATAGATATTAAACAAACTTCCTAAAATCATAAAATAAAATTTTGGGAAATGCTTTATTTTACAGTTACACCTATTAGTTGCTTTTTAGCATGCATATTGCTAGAATTATTGCATATTGCACATATTAATGCCTTATTCAACATCGCTAATCCGATCCAATACTTAAACTTAACAACTACCTTACTGACTATTAATAAGCAGCAAATTAAGAATTTATTGAGGGAAAAGTCATAGTTAATAGTTAACAAGTGTTACCAAATTTTGTGATTTAAATAATTATATATCATTAGCCCCCTGCAAATGATCAGATGTCTTGTGTTCAGCAGTTCTAACCAAATGCAAACACTTCATAGAAAATTCGACCTGACCCTGGAGACTCCTTTTTTTGTAACTCACTGTAAAAACCTAAAGACATCCAAAACACAATGCTTGTTAAATATGACTTGTGATACATCACAATGTCTCTGATAAGGACACAGTTTGTAGTTTTGTAAATTTTTAGAGCACACCATATTTACGAATCTAGGTCACATAAAAATCCCTTGCCCGATGAAATTATAAACTTGCTGACTCTAAATGAAATAAACTCAACCCCAGCACTATTTCTGTATCCTGTTTTCTCACACTCCTTTATCTGTAAGAGGGAGTCTCCTCATAGGCTTGCAGAAGCTGTTAGATGGGGAGTAACCTGTGAGCTGGGATCGCTCACCACAAGTTCATTTGTGAAAAGCATGAGCCGACGAAGTCTTTGATGGGCGTTCATGAGGATAGGCTGGTCCCTCTGCATCCCATCTGTCATGGTCACTATTAACACTTCATCGGTGTCCATTGCCCTCGTTCTTTCACTCCCTCATTCGATTTTTCCCTCAACTGAGCCGTTTCCTCAGGAAAGGAGGGGCGAGGAGGGCTTTTTTTCCCTGACACATGTTAATGAGGCTATATGAGGCCCAGGACTCTTCTTGGATTTCACGGTTTCAGACAGAACCAGCACTGGCCAGACCAGTTTCTTTCAATACGACTGAGAAACAAGTCTAAAATGCATACATGCGTTTCTTCATTTTTTAATAAATAAATACTAAGATTACTCAAAAGTCTAGAATCACTGTGATATTTTTTTACTCTTTAGTATAGGGACCAATTCTCACTATTAACTGCTTGCTTATTAGCATGCCTATTATTAACATATTGGCTGTTTATTATAGCACATTTACTGCATTACCATATTCATCACCACCAATCCTATACTCTCAGAAACAAAAGGTACAAAAGCCGTCACCAGGGTGGTACACTTATATGTACACTTTAATATACTAATATGCACTTTTTAGTTACCAAAATGAACCCTTAAGGTACAAGGAAAAAGCAGCACAACAAAACTTTTTGACCATTTACCATTGGTTAGACCTACTGCCCCCAAAATCACACCATTGACCCAGTGTTGCAATCAACATTTTACCCATTACTTCATTTGTGGAGTCAAGGTTGTGAACTCTTTCAATGATCTCGGATTTATCTCAGACACCATTCAGAGTAATAGGAGTGTTAAACGGTGCAATTACAAAACACAGAAGAACGAGGTTCCTCGGGCATAGCAGGGCCTATCAGACCTGTAAAACTGGAACTTATAGTTTGATCATATAACGTCATCCTCCGCTCCGCTAGGCTTAAGTGTAATTACCTGTCATCAAATGCCAAACTCTGCTCGGCCTCGCTAAATCTCTCTCTATTACTTATAAGCCCTGCTCTAGTTTTTGATGGAAAGGGTGAAATGATGGAGAAAGGAAGAGGTTTGTGGCTTGAAGAGTGTATGTGCGTGTGCAAATGCAATGCTTGTGATATTGAACAAGTGTCTCCATCAGTCCACTTTTCTTATCAGATCAATACGTGTTAGATTACACCCTGGTCTTACATCATAAACAGTTTATCTCTTGCTTATTATCATTCTATCTTAGCATTTAACTGTCAAACTTGGCGGCAATCTATTTGACTCCAAGCAAGTACAAATCATACGTCAGACACACTAATGAGAAAGACTTTGTGCCTAGGGACAAAAGGTGTCATCCCACGGTCACTGTGGCCACAGAGCAAAGCCAGTTTAAGTAGCAAGGTAGAGAAGTCAAGCTAAAAACATTTTATAAAGTTATCGGTTATCTTGACACTTGCTACTTTAAATAGTCCCTGAGAATACTTAATTTATGAAGTTCAATTTCTGAACTAACGAATCTCTGAGTTGGTTCTTTTCAGTGAATTGGTCAAATTAAAGTCAAAATTGGTTCACTATTCAGAATCGTTCAGACACTTGGAGTGATTTCTCACCCAGAAAAATACAGTGATGAAAAATAAATAAGTTGAATTAAGTGGCTGAAATCGTCCTGTAGCTTTTAATGAAACTACTTTTGCTAATAGGGAACATTTATTTGCTCTCAAATAAATAAAGGCCCGGTTTCACAAACAGGGTTTAGCTTAAGCCAGGACTAGGCATTAGATAGATTAAGATATTTAAGCAACTGTTAGAAAAATGCTTTATAAGAAAATATTCCAGGTGTGCATCTTAACACAGAACAATGACACTGACATGTTTTAAGATATGTCAGAGTAAGATATTTTCATCTGAGACAGCTCAAACATGCAGTTTAGTCTGGGACTAGCTTAGGCCTTGTCTGTGAAACTGAGGGGAATATTTGTTCTCAAATTCCTCATTTGCTGCTTATGATAAATTCAAGTAGAATAAGGCAGTTATATGTGCTTAATTACTAATAATAAGTGGCTAATGTTCCAGTAATATGCATGCTAATAAGCAACTTGTTAAAAGAGCCCGAAACAAAGTGTTACAGAGATCACAAAAGACATACAAGAAAAATACATAAAATTAATACAAATATTTAAAAATGGTGTCATTAAAATAAGGTTTATGATTATAATGCATACATGTGTTCATAAGTAAAACATATACACATACATATACACATATACATATGCATAATTTATTATTATTATTATTATTATTACTACTAGTACTAGTACTAGTAGTAGTAGTATTATTATTAGTAGTAGTATTATCAACAACAGCAACAATTAATTATTATTGTTATTGTTATTATTGTTGTTATTGTTGTTATTATTATTATTAGATATATAAACAAATGAAACCAAATAGGATAAGCTATCACATAAAGCAGTAGTGCTAACCAGATGTGAACAACTACTGTACATGCAAAATTTCGCCCTAATAATAGGACACTGTATTTTAAAACAAATGAAAACATGAAGCAAATTGCAATCAGGTTAGATTTTATTTTCAGAGTAGTGTGCTAGCTAAATTTGAGTACCTTACAAATAAAATTAAAAATAAAGGCCTATACCAGGGTTTCTCGAAATCATACCCTGGAGGTCCAATGATCTGCAGAGTTTAGCTCTAACCCTGATAAAACACACCTACCTATTATTTTCTAATGATCCTTAAGAAACTGATTAACATGCTCATGTGTGTTTGATTAGGGATAGAGCTAAACTCTGCAGTGCATATTTTTAAATTGCGTTTGTTTTTGCGTTCTCAATCTTTTTTTTGCAATTATTCAGGCTAAACTGCTGAACACAGACTTCCAAAACTATTCGTTTGCTTCTTTGCAAGTGCTGGTCCTTTAGGAAATGCATAACTAGAGGTTCCCTCTCTATTAGCTTCTCTGTGATTTTACTTCATTCTTCACATCCACAGACTCACAGCAGTAAAAAGTCCGCTCAGCTACTGTTGGCCTGATTCCTGCCCCCTGCAGCACAACACAACTGCTCATGGAAGAAACGACAATATCTGGCACCCATCGATTCTGCTCTAGTTTGTAGGACATCGTGCTAACAGTAGGTGAAACGTGTTTCTAAGCGCTCCCAGCTGACTACTGTTTACTAGGCAGGAAACGAGAGATATGGGGCGAAATTAATGGAAAAATGGTCCAACAGCCTCCTGCTGTCATGGCCAATGCTAATGAGCATTGTGATCACGCCGCCATGGAATTCACACTCCAGGCTTTATTGCTCTTGGGTCGGACAAACACCTCAACAGAAAGGAAAAAAAGAGCCGATTAGCGCTGAATTTTGTTTTGAAAATGTCTTAAATCATAACATCATGAACTAGCGTGCACGTGAGCATGCATGTTAAGTTCAGTACTGTGGGTACCGGGCTGCTTGGTTGGATTGGCGCTTTGCCCGAGTGCTGGTCCCAGTTTGCTGCTGATGGTTGCAGTTTTTCCAGCGCTCTTTGTTTTCTTTAGCACGGTGTCATTCGCTGTGCAAACAACACTAAAATGGCCCACTTTAATTGCTCTTTATTTCCTTTGCTGCCTCGCAAAACAGATGATTATGCCAATTTATAAGCACACGCACTGAAACTCGCACACATGCGAGAACCTCTAAATAGACTTCCCATATAGAAAAGAAAACCAGAATGTAGCTCTCAGTCGTTTTATGTACTGCATTGGGAGAGCAAATTGTGACTTTTGTTTTTGATTAAAAACTATCTGCTAGCATAAAATTTCTCATCAAATACTGCCAAAACTAAATTACCCAGAACATCTACGTTTATTGTCGCTTAACTCATCCTGCAAAAGTTTTAGGAGAACTATCTTAGACAAAGCCTGTCCATTTTGTCTACCGAGCTACTAAAGCGAAATTTCTGAGCAATAAATTGTTCCTGTGGGCTTGGTTTCTGCTTAAATTAAACAAGTTATAACAACAACACCCAAACCATAAACCAGAGGTCACCAATTAGCAAACTGAGGTCTAGATCTAGACCTAAGATTGGTTTCACTCATAAATTAATGTAATTATACATTACATGCCTACACAGATGCAAGACTGTTTTTGCAATGCAAAGTCAACCAAAGAGCTGTAGCTGTAGTGATACTGTATTTAAGGAGGCATTTACAGATTTTTTTGCAGCAAAAGACACGAATGACAATTTTTTTCAGATTATATATCATCAATTAACATCATTATTTAAATTAAGAGAAAAATCTCTTAATAACATTAATAATAACAATTATTATTATTATTATTATTATTATTCACTAAATTAAGACTGAATATTAGATCAAACTAGTAAGTCATCATTAAATTAACATTAAAATTAAGACCCAACATAATAAAAATAATAATGCTTAATATACTTAATAAATAATAATAATAATAATAATAATAATAAGTCATACATTAAAATTAGGACAAATATAACCTTAATTAATAACAATATTTGTATTCTTTACAATAACTGTTATTCTTATTATTTGATTAAATTAAGACTTATTAATTGTATTATTTATTAATAAAAATAATTTTATATTATTTATAACAATTCTTATTCTTCATTAAAATTAAGACTGAATATTAGATAAAAACATTAGTCATTAAATTAACATTAAAATTAAAAACAATTGTATTAGTAGTGGAAGAATTATTTAAATTAAGACAAAATTTAAGTCTTTAATAATTTTTGTATTATTGATAACATCAAAAATAAATATTAATATAATTTAGTATAATAATTAAGACTATTAAAATGAAATACAATAATAATCACTGAAATGAACAACAAAATTAAAAGCATTCATAGTTTCATTATTACTTAAACTAAATTTAACATAAAAAAAAAACATTATTTGAAATGTTAAATTAATGATAAATATTGTTTTAATAAAGACCTAATTTTACATATTGTATTAATCCTAATTAAATGTGTATATATCTACAAACTGAACGTCCGTGGCAGCACTCTGGTTGAAGTCTGTAATGCTTCTACCAGACGCTTTTTAAATTGTCAGCGAGGCCAGCCGCAGATGGTTTGGGCTTACGGGCAGACATTAAAGAGCAATTTTTTTTTCTTGGGAAATGCTCGGTTTTCCATCTGTTGGCTCGCTCCTTGGTACAGGCACAGACGTGTAATGGGGCTCCGTGCGCTGGCACATCAAGCACGCTGACCGGCTCGCTCCTATAACAGCGGCCCTCAAGATTACTTTTTTTCCGAGAAGTGGTTAACCCCAGTCACTTGGCCCTGAAATCTCTCTTCCTTTGAGCAGCTTGGATGCAAACCCTTGAGGCCTCACATGCTCTTTTCTGTGCTCGGCTAGTTAGCAAACATTTCTAAAACGTCCATGCAAATGCTCATGTCCTAAATCAGCATGCGTTTTGTGTCACAAAGTTTTTTCATACAGATAAGAGACAAAAACACCTCTACAGCAATACATTTTACTGTAAAATGGATTGTTGTTCAGATATAGTTTAATGAAAGAGCAACGACCTCCTCCTAAATCGCAGAGTACACCATGTACTAGCGTTTATTACCATTTACTGGTTTTCCTTCCTAAAAAGTAATTCTCACTTGCAAAACTTACACAGAAGAGCCAAGGAACACAGTCAGACTGGCCCTGAGAAAGCTTTACAGCAGGTCTGTAAGTCTGTGCTGATTTTTGTTTATAGGACCAAAGACCGTCTGGCAGTCAGAATTGAAAACTGATGTCACAGTGAAAGGCTTCTTTGTCTGAAAGTTGCCGACGTAGGATCCCGGACACGGAGTTTGGTCTGAGAGCATGTGTGTGTGACGCAACAGCTGAAATTGAATGTCTAGCCACAGCAGATGTCAGTAGTAAAGCAAAAGCAGGCCAGCTATAAATCAAACAAATTAGAGTCTACATTTATGCTACATCAAGTCCTCACCACGTCAGAAGCAGCGCACATGTTTTTGTGATTGTTAATTGGTCTCATTACCGGTTTAGCCTTAATGAAAGGAGAAAATGTACAACTGAAAGTTATAATGCCAACTATAGTTTGTGAACACAAGTCTTTTTTCTTTGCCAGAAGTGTTACACAACACAATTAAATATAATCAGTCGGCAAAACATGAACTATCACGCTCTGGGTTAATTAATCCCGATCAGTATGATCATTTCTACTCAATATGTATCAATAGTTCAACAGTCAGTCATGTGATTAGGTCACTCCCTTCTCAAAAGACTTTAAAGATAAAATACAGACCTCCTATTATTGTAGGCAAACTAGTGCCATTTAATTCAGGCCAATGCAAGCTGGTAACAGACTGCAACAGAATCAAAATATATGGCTGGGAGAGAAGATGAAAGAAAGAAAATATAATATAATTATGAGAAGAAAACGAGGGGAGGAACACAGTGGCTCATGGCTTATAAACTGAAGGGCTTCTGTTACTGACAACGTGTTCATCCTGCAATAATTAAAGATAATTTACTGTATATACATAAGCCATCTACTCCAATGTGAAATAGTTTGTTACGCCAAAAATGTAGGGCATATTGTATTATACCTCTTTTAATACCACATGACTCAAAGAAGCCCTTTTGTTGATCCTGTGTTAGATAAAATGTCATTATATTTTTTTTACAAAGTGCTGGCTGTCAACATAGATATCTACAGCCAGCATGAATCTAATTACTTGGTACAAATTGAATTATTTCAACCAAAACAACATCTGCTCAGCTCATGTAAAGTATCAGGTGAAACATCGCTCTAGCAGTAGACTCTACAAAATCTGCAACTGCCTGACACAGAGTATGTTCGTCACACTAAGAGCCTGGACATGTTTGATTAAGTACCCATTATCTAGGTTGGACCTGAAATCAAGGAGGTTTGAAGAAGTGGAAACAGGGGGTTACATAAGACAACCAGAAGAGCTGAAGTCAATGGGAAAACAACGTGGCAGTCTCATCAGTGTTGAAATCTGAGATTAGAGCGTCAAAAACGATCACTATCTTAAAGAACAGAGGAGAACAATGATGAGTGGGAAGTAAGATTCATTGGCTTCGCTTATAGAGCCTTACATACATAAATGCAGTACTTCTCTGATGCTAACAGACTGTAAAGGTATTAGGAGCCATGGTAAAAGATTGTTTCCTGGAGATTAGACCTAGTCTAGACTGCCGCTCTTTTTTTGAGTATCCTGGCATGAGCTCTGTGTTTTTAAGACCCCATGTCAAGATAAATTTAATTGTCAGAAGTACATTGAGACTCCTGTGTTCTGCCCTTTTCATGGACAAGTTTTGATGGAAAACACGGCTCATTTGAGAGAGTCAGCTCATAATCTAAATAAACTCATTAAAAATATGAATGAGTGATGAATGAATATGATGAGTGCAATTAGTGCCATTTTGTGTCTTTTTTAAATGCAAAATATTTATCTAAATCCTTATGGTTATTACATTTCAAATGAGGACGTCACACACCACTTAATATTCACTCAAAATCACTTGTTTTTATGTTAGATAATGTATTAAACTATATACTGTATCATCAGATGGTTATATATTTAGAAAAATAAAATAGATAAATATCTCTCCTTAAAAAGTACATAGTTCATAAGATTTAATAATTAGAAATGTTTTTGTAAGAGGAAAATTAGCAATTTCTGAAGAATCCCGTGACGCTGAAGACTGTAGTAATGATGCTGAAAATTCAACTTTGCTATAACAAATATTATATGTTCAAATACAAACTTGTTTTAAACTTTATTAATATTTCGCAATATTACTGTTTTCCTGTACGTTCACAAATTAATGTATCCTTGGTGAACTTTTATATTTGTAAAAATCATAAACCGAGAAAAAAAAAAAAAAAAAAAAAAAAAAGTATGATTTTATATTTTTGACCAGTTTCCGGCCAAAATATTTACAAATTCAAGTCAAAAAGGATTTTCTAGACAAGAAAAAAAAAATCTTGTTTTCAGAATAACAAGCTAAAATTAAGTGCCTTTTTTTTTTACTTGAAACAAGGAAAATAATCTGCCAATGGGGTAAGCAGAAAAATGTTGTTTACTGTTAGAATATTTTATAAATAAGAATATTTCCCTTACCCAACTGGCAGATTATTTAGCTTGTTCTGAGCAAAAAGTCACATAATTTTGACTTGTTTTGGCTGGAAACAATACAAAAAAATATAGTCTTAGAAAGCATTTTTTGCAGTGTATCAACTCCAAACACTTGAACGGTAGTGTAGTTTAATACACTTTCCATAACAGTGACCTCAATAAATATGAACATGTTAAGAGAATAGAGCATTCATCTTGGGCCTTAAGATTAAGTTATCAAAACATAATGGTTAGAGGTCAATACAGAAAGTGCCACGTTTGCACCTTAAAACCTGCTGCTGAAAATGCCACACACCTGACCACTTCATTCACAGCTCATCCTCTGACCTCTGCTTACCATTTCGGAAAGCATAAAGAGTCACACCTGCCCCCCTTTCAAGGCCATTTGCCCACCCGCATGAGCTCACACACACACAAACTATGTTTGTCATCAGTATCATTGTGTGACTGAGTGTGTAAAGAATTAAGGTGAAACCAGAAAAAGACTGACTGCTCAGATGGACACATGCATTGAATAGCAGTCTATCAGGAACAGCCTCTGTAAAATATTCACTTGAAGCATCCCACCTAAAACTGAGATTAAGCTGGGAACCCTCAAGCTAACATTTAACACAGCAGGCTGGTCTTAAAACTATATATTTAAGTCCACACAAACACACTCATTTAACAGGATATCTACTTACAGTTGTCTGGTTTGCTGACATGCTGAGTCGATGCAGGCAAAGTGCCTGCTGTGGAAAAAGGAGAATCCTCTTTTATAATTTCACACTTTGGATCCCGAGAATATGATTCCTCTCACTAATATGACATTTATTTTCACAGAGGCAGCATATGTACATTTTCTTCCCAACCACAATGCAAGAGCCCAGACATTACGCAAGTGTGGGCCTTGAAACCAAAAGGAGCCATCTTGTAAATCAGCCAACATGTCAGTCCGTCCGTTAGCCTGAAACACATTCGTCTTTTTAGCGTATTAATTTGGTAAGGAATCTTTTTAATTTCTGACTACTGTGTGCTTGCATTTGTTAAAAACAAACTTTAATTTACATAATGCTCTGGCTTACGAAAATGTACTTTTACCACAAATAAAACCAAGAATCCATGGTTACTACAGTTTTGTGAACCACAAATTAACCATGGTTTGCTACACTAACCATAGCTTTTGGTATTTGTAGTAAAACTATTGTTGTGGTTAACATGATTAATAAACTTTTACTATAGTAAAAGTTTGCTGCTGAAAAAAAAAAACAGCATATGCTGGTTTTGAAGCTGGAATGCTGGTTGTTTGCTGGTTTATGCTGGTCATGTGCTGGTAAAGGACCAGCAAAAACCAGCATCAAAACATACCTAACCAGCATGCTGTTTTTTTCAGTGGGGACCATGGTTAAATTTCAGTGCTTTATTTTCAAGCACATTAGCATCTCATGCTAAATGCTGCAGTACTGTATTTACGGCTAACAAGCTAACGCATTTTAAGTAAACTATTGGCTACACATCTGCACTTTTAATCTTGAACAATAAAAAAAAAATCCTTGTGCTTAATCCTTCAATTTACAATCACCATCATAAACAGCTTAGTTTTTATAAGGATCTTGAGACTGTTTAACAGTAACTCTTTGAAGATTATATTCCAGAGGGGAATCTATGTTCAAAGCAAAAAGGAAAGCCACGGTTTGGTCGCACCATATGACCGCCTTTACGAGAAGGTTTTGAATTGATCTCAGTGTGCGTGAATGCTAATGCTAAAGAGCTAACACATGGGGAAAGCAACTTTACAAGGGTCATGTCCCCACGGTATGTTCTGGGTGACCTCTGGGGCATTGTGTGACTTCAGAAATTAAAAGAATGTGGGGTGATGTCCTATAGCGTGACGGGATGGACCCAGCAGCTGTGTCAAGCAACCGTCCCATCTTTTAAGATAGCTTGACACGCTGCATTTGTCAATGCACATCGATGATTTCAATCCAAACAATAACACATCATTTTTCAGCAGTGCAAAAGCGCAGACAGGAGGCCAGGAGTGCAGTTAAACTGATATGGGATTCGTGAAATTGGCAAGGATGGAGGAAACATGAGGTGTAGGGTCCGTTCTGGGTCAGTTTTGAGACAGAGCAGATCCACAGAGCCTTAACGTAGCACTAAAAGCCATGTTAAAACCCACAACGCAAACAAAAGTAGAGACAAATGATTCCATTAATGCACATGCAGCACTTAATATAAAAAGCACACGGAGCAAACACGTGCCTCCTGATTCTAACAAACCTGGACAGCACCGACAAGCTCTCATAAAGCAGCCAAAGGACACAAATGCTTTATTTGCCTGCCCACTAGTTAATGCTTTGATTTAGCTGACCTGAGCCACAGAAAGGTGGTGAGCTGTAAGGGGAAGAATGCATGCAATGAAATCTGGAATTACCATCTCTGAATACATCAAGTGGCTTATGCACAAAACACTAAAATACATGCACACATAAACTCTGCTAGTGTATAATGCAGGCCTATTAGCTCATATAAAAAACTTGCCGAGATCCAGACTGAGCAACATGGCCTTTCTCAGGTGGACTTATTTCTTGCCAACTTGGCATCAAGCAGCATTTTATAGAGGTCTCTTATCTCCGTGTTAATCCAGCTTTTAAACAACCCTGTGCCACGAACAAGACACGACTTTGATTCATGTCGATTTGGTTTATCTTAAATCAACTTGTTGGTGTGCATGTTTAAGGCGGGCATGCACGGTTTAAATATAACACAAACATTGCAAGATAGACAGAAAGAGATAGAGAAAGCCATCTTTTTAAATCATGCACAGTTTCAGTGAGAACTCCAAAGGGTCTACTTATTTTCATGTTATTTGCTTAAGAATAAAATATATCCACAACAACATAAAACTTCTGGCCTGGTAATGATTACCTTGAGCTGAAATGGTAACATGCCAAACTTCATCAGATGGAGAACGCTGAAGAGGAGAAACAAACAGCTTGCAGCAAGTCTATTTCCCAAGTGTCATTAAACTTGATCCTGTAGGGCCGGTGTATTGCAGAGTTTAGCTCCAACTTACCTCAACACACCTGCATGGAAGTTTCGAGTATACCTTGATGAGCTGCTTCAGGTGTGTTTGATTAAGGTTGGAGCTAAACTCTGCAGGACACTGGCCCTCCAGGACTGGAGGAACTTGGAACTTGGTGACCCCTACATTAGACAACACAACACCTCTTTCAAATGTCCATGTCCCTGCTAATCAGAAGGCCTACAGACCATGTAAAACTGAACACTATTGGAAAAATAGCAACATTTCAACAGCAAAATGCTTCATTATTTCACTTTGGATGGCATAGCATTCGTCTACCTGTTATTTAATCTAGTTACATGACATAACAGTTAGATGAATAGTACTGATTTGTTCATTCATCTCACCTGAAATGGAAGGTAATATTAACTGAATTGCATTGTGAAGACGCAACCCTTTGTAACATGCTCTGTTATGTCCTGCACATTAAGCAAAACCTATGAGGTCTTTTAAGGTATATGTTCAAAGCAAAAACATTATTGTTGTATGTTATTATGATCCCCAACAATGACTGCCTAGTGTCACCATTCAATTAGAAGCAGATTTACAGCACATCACATTCCCATCGCACAATCTGGAACATCTACAAGTCAAACAAACCAATAAAAGTATTTGTGTCACCTATTTCGTAACAGATAACAATGTGTTGTATAACTCTTCAGCTCTTTATAAGTCTCCAGACCTCCCAAACAGCTCCGCTTCATCCTATTGACAAAAAGAGACAGGGGTGAACTTGAAAAGCCAGATTTGGAGGACAGATGGCTCGGGGCGGTAGAGCGGTAGAACGCTGTCTCAAACCTCAAAACTACTCAACCTGCTGACACACCTTGTCATTACCGACCAAATTGTCAGTTTGAAGGAGTGAGAAGAAGCTACCTGGAGCACATACTGTTCTTGTTTTGTTTTTCGGCATGTTATGCACAATAAAATATTCACAGTAGCCGAGCCTGTGATGAATACCTTCAGTACCTTATTATACAACCAAATAGTTTTACTCCACAGTGGCACCAGTGCACTAATATAGTCCGATATCATTCCTTAGATATCACTCACAAAAATTTGCTTCAAAGCACCCAAACTCAAGCAGTTCAAATGACTGCGTATGGTTAGAAAGCCTGTACCCTTGTTTGCATTTTAATGTGTGCTAATTTACCTTGCGTGCATGGAGAACGAAATGTAAAAGATGTAAGTGGCGAGGCATGCCTTTGTAGCGTTGCCTTTTCATGCCTCGAGAAAAGAAATCCCCCAAAATATGCTGACTACAAAGCAAGCTTGTAATTGAGGGTTGATCCAAAAATGATAGACTGAGATTTGGGCCACAGAGTAAACAGGAGCACAGACAAAAGTCATGAAGATGTAAATAAGTGGGGTGGAACGTACGAAGAGTACACTATGGCAAATAACAGACAAATTGAATTTAGGTCAAATAAGAATGTGCTGTCAGGAGTCAAAATTATTTTAACCAGTTTAATTCATTTTCAGGAAAAGATCAAAAGAGAAATCATGCGCTAGTGTCTATGTGAGGCCTTTGTTCTCAGTGTGATATGCGCTGTGATCCATGAAGACATGAGGAAACGCTAAATCAGATTTATGTTTTGGAGTCACAGGGGTTTTTCTGTCAAAAGGCATCATAACCACATCATAACCAACAATATGTGCAATGTTAAAACGCCACCATTGAATCACTGGATATTCATCAAATCAGCCATGCAATCACCACTGAAAAATGAAATGAAATAAAAATGAGTTGATGTGCAAGTCAACATATTGTTCTTATGAAAAAGTGAATCACTGACATACAATCTATAAAATCAAACCAACAAGAGAAAGGCAATCCTTACGAAGAAAATAAAAAGAACACTGCTGCATTGAAAAGGGAATGCTTATAAAATAAAGAACAAGTTTTTAGTTTGTTTTGGAGCGAATATATATATATGTATATTTAAAAACTTACTTTTCTTCAAAGAATGAAAATTTTGTTCATCATTCAATCATTTATTGACAGAGAGGTGCTAAAATGGAAAGTTGCTGAGGTCAGTATGTGGTGCGTTACTTCAATATCCAATAGAGGGAGTCCCTTTAGAAAAAAAAAAATCACACACACAGATGGTATGATCGTTTAGGAGAGAAGGGGAAACAAAGACAGATGACGTGTATGTGTGTAGTCTGTCCTGCTTCTGCTCTCAGCTGGACACAAACACATTTTTCTGACTAGACAGCTACAAAAACCTTTTGATTGAGTCTTGTCTGTTGTCTCAACTCTAGACTGTTCCACAGAGAGTCCATAAAAACAGCCTAGTGGTTAAAGTTTGATTTTAGATAGGACCCAGACAAACTCCAGGGTGAAGCACTTTACCCAGCATTGCTCCTGGGGGGCCGTGTCTGCAATTACTGACTTTTAAGTCACTTTTTGCTAAATGACAAGCAACCAAGATGAAAAGATTCAAGCAGCCTTTTCTGTCCTGTAGCCTTTTGTCATTCTACAATTTCGCCCACCATGTAATTTACTCCCTTCTGTAGCACAAAAGACGCAGTAACCTCCTAAACAAAGCACAAAGTTTGAATCTGTAACTAGTTTTATGAAAGGTTCCTTATAATAAAACAGTGATAGAATAATAAGTGTCAAAACTAGGTCATGTAAACATTTCTTAGGTACAATAGACTTTATCACAACTAGAACTTGGTCTTAACTGAGACTTTAGTGCGTGTGTGAGAAGCATGCAGTTTTTGAGCTGAGCTTGGCTTTCACGGCTGCGCTTCATAAACACACATCTGTTTCTCATTGAGTCGGAATTCCTGAGTGGATCTGAGGTGATTTGTGCCTGGGAGCCTCTAAAGACAAGAAGCGGACCATCTCAGAACCAGAATCTGCTTCCTCTGCTTTTCCTCCAACCTTGGGTCCCAGTCTTTTTCTGCAAGCACGTCTTTTACAGTCTTCTAAAGCCTTTCTCTGATGGCAGACCTTTGTTCCAGCACAAAAGGCGTTCGGTTGTGTAATCAGGTGTGCTATTTTTCTTGCATGACAAGGTTGAGCGTCAACATGCAGTAGCAAAACAGCAGAAAGCAGGAGAAAGAATGATTACGAGAATTGGATGGAGATGTAAACACCGTTGGATGAAAGTCTACTGTTTTGGACCACAAGCTTGTGTAATATAATAAGTCTCTTTTTCTACTATGTGATGCTCGGTCATAGGTCAGTGGGACGATAGCTAGAATGTGATCAGGTGACTTAAATAAAATAAAGAGGCCTTCTTTGGGTCAGACTCTACAAACAAAGAAAAGAGTAATGGCTCAAAAATCAAATCTGCAGAGCCCCCCTGTGGCATTGAAGAGAAATGGCACTGGAGGAATGACCTGTGAGGGAAAAAAAAAAAAAAAAAAAAAAAGATAATACAGGTTAATTGGTAGCTTTAAATGTCAATATATTGTTCATTTTAAAAACTGAACTGCTGATATACAATCCATAAAACCAGCCATGCATTTGGAAAAATTTAAATGAAAAATAACAATAAAAAAAATAAAATACTGGCTTTAGGAGTTAACATACTGGTCATTTAAATTGTTAATAACTAGTATAACATTTATAAAAACAGCTACACAACTGAATTGTGATTTAAATGAGAAGGAATGCTTACAAAATAAAATTTTAAAATGTAATCAAATTTAATAAGAAAGGAAACTCAATAGAGTTCACAGGATATCTAAATCACTGATATACACCATACATTGGTGAGAATCATATTAAAATCGGATTCAAGCAATATCCTTGTCGATTCAGTGGTTTTCTCATTGAGGAAGAATACTAATTGTTTTATGGCTCCTGCTGGACAATGGCAGACAAATAAAACAATAACAATAACTTCATTACCTTTAATAAACATAATGAGCATCAAGCAAGATATTTCTGAACAGTATAACAATAAACCTTATAGCACCAAATACTTTAAGCCGGTGCGAAAAGTGTTCATGCCTTGGAATAACAGCAAAAAGACAAAAATCCAGCCGACACTGGCATGTCCAAAACTTTTAGGATATCTCGTACAGAACATCCATGAACTCCACAATCCGCTTTAAACAATTAAGACTGTTAAAGATAAATCAACAATCCTTTAAAGGCTGTTTAAAGATGAGAGTGGGATAAGACGCCAGCATTCTTTCAATAGCAGCTGTCGTGTCTCTGTAAGCTTGATATCAGAAGAGGGTTAGCGCTCTAATAACAACATTCCTGCCCTCCCTGCTGCTCAGCTTCAGGTCAGATCCAGCGCTCATGGATACGTGCACAGGAAGAGGAACTCATTTCTCCAGCTCAGTGAGAACACAAGCACTTGGACTTCATTCTATTTCTGGTCTAGCTGCTATTTATAGAACATTCTGTACTTTATAAGAGCGGCCGAAGGAGGAACCCAGGATGCAGAGGGATCAGATGGATAAAGAGAACTTGGAGAACTGCGAGTCAAACGCACAAAACTAATCCTGACACCCTTTTAATTCATTAAGGGAAGGATTACAGGCAGCTTAGAAATGAATGAAACAAATCATCAGAGCAAATAGTCTTTGATTTTGAGTTTTCTATTGATAAATAGAAGCTGCTTGGAGTTAAATATTTCCTTTTTCGTTACATACATTCACTACTGTTCAAAAGTTTGGGGTCGGTAACATTATGTATAAACAAGTGCTGTCAAATGATTGATCGTGATTAATCGCATCCAAAATAAAAGTTGTTCACATAATATATGTGTGTGTACTCTATATATTTATTATGTATACATAACATATTGAAACATACATATAGCCTATATATATATATATATATATATAGGTGTGTATACACACAGAAATATTAGCCTATTTATAATATACAATTATTTAGTGGAATCTGTGACATTTTTTTAATTGATTGATAAAAGTGTAAGAACTACACTATTCTCATATAGATGTCGTTTGTAACTGTCAATTGTAATCAATTTAATGCATTCTAGCTAAATAAAAGTAATAACTTCTTTCAAAAACAAAACATTACTGACCCCAACCAGTAGTGTGCATGCTGTCATTTATCTGCATGTGCAACTCATAAGCACATGCGATTTAAGTTTACTATCTTTCACGAAAATATTACTTTGTTAACATTTGAAAACACTTTTATTTTTGGCGAGATGTCTAAATAGAAGATAAATGATATGATGAATTTTCCTTACAGCAGTTAAATTCAAGTAGTCTTTTCCTCAACTCAGATTGAGGATGAGGAAACATACATACAGAGTATATTAAATCACTGGAATTGTAAAATATCACAGCCGGTGTGCTAACACAACAGTGCTACAATAAAACACTGCTGTAAACTGGTTTCTGTCTGGGTCAGCGTGGCGTCACTATAGCACAACACAAACAATGAATCTGGCAAAACGGTGGTATAACTCAAGCTGCTTAATGTCATAATACGAATGCCAGTGTGTCCCTCTGGCCTGTGCAATAACACTTTGTGATCTCCTATAATGAATCTGTAATGAGAGCATCAGGATGTTAACATGCTCTTTTCCAGCAAATGCTGTGTGTTGTGCATAGTGTCTGTCGTCCGAGCGACTACTGTGCTGAAGTTTCTCTGGACTTCATTTAGTGGTCAGAGGAGTTCCTGAATGTAGACAGCTGCCAGATTAAGTGTTTCCTCTTTTTGTGTCTCTATCTCATGCTCAGTCTTTCCGGCAATATTTAGCTCACATATAATGGTTTCAATCAGCCCTAAATTCACCTCAGACACATTAAGACAACATATTTTACAGCAAAAGACAGACTGTTCTGCTGGAAGTGATATTAAGAATTGCTTCCGATTTATGAAATCTGTTATGCTTCTCTTACCTAAAAGCACAGTCTGCCCAAAATTGAAAATTCTGCCATTTGCTCCCTCTATTTAAAGTAGTTTGTAAAATATCTCAGCACTTTTTGTCTATACAGTGGGGATTAAAGGTTATTTTGGACCCCACTGAGAGGAAGTCATGAAACTGAGTTAAAGTGCCCCTATTATGGAGTTTTGTAAATGACCTTTTCTCTAAGTGAACGAAAACATCCTGCAAAGCTTTAAATCTGAAAGTGCACCTATATTATGTCTCTCTCTTTCTCAAAACGACTCTAAATCATTCAAATTAGTCATCTTTAAAACAAGTCCCAAGATATTTCATGCAGATGTCAAAATGAAACATTAGCATATTGCCTGCCCAATTGGTCTGAATGAAAATGCAAATTCGTTCTTTTTCACTAGGTGTCACTTTAAAAGCGTTAAAAGCTCACAAACACTGCTTTAAATGAAATCGACAAATCACTGGAGGAGTTTTTCAAAAATAAATCATAGAACAAATTGTTTCTAAATTCATAGTGTTTTTTTTGACCTTGCATGAATGTCAACCTGTTGTTTGGGACAGCAAAATATGAACCTTTCATAACCCATAATAGGGGCACTTTAATAATGACAGAATTTTAATTTAGAAGCAAACTATTCTTTTAAAGGTGAAGTGTGTAATTTCTATGCTATAGTTCATCTTTGATGCTCTAAAGTGCCAATATAACTAATATTTACTGTCGGAGAGATTTCAGTGCTTCAAGTGTTGGCGCATCGGAGGAAGAAAAGTCTTTCCACAGCATCTGTGGACTTCTAAAGAAAGAGTTCATTGGTATAAGAGGTAACTGATAATACGGTTGGGAATATCCAATTTGGCCACCACCTCCACAGCTCGGGTGCCCAACAGCGTCCTCAGGGTGATACGGCTCAGCTGCTGCAGAGACAGAGGGTTACCTGCAAAAACACAATATAATGCAACATTAGACGCTGAAATAACATTTCAATGTTCATTTAGATTGCGTTAAGCTTAAGAGGAAAGAACGTGAAAAATGATGACAAATGTGTCTTCCATAGCAACCAAATAAAAACAAATACAAGTGAACGTTCCAGGAGATAAAACCTTGATAAAATGTAAAATATGAGCGTTCAAGATTACGACTTCCTATAATATCATTTGATACACAAAATCAAAATGTTTGCATTCTCGTATTATTTTTTTTAGAATCTGAACACCCTTATCAGGAAAAATATTTATATGCTCCTAGGCCACGGATTCGCATGAATCTGGTTTACATTCTGAAGAGGGGCACTGGTGTGTTTTGTTTGGACTCAGTGGGTCGAGAGTGTACCTTGGAATGAGACTAATGATGGATTCCAGACCTACACCAGAATCAAACTTTTTAACTCATCATCATAAACTTCATGTAATTGTTTATAACATCACACCCAAAACATCCTGAGCAGTACCTAGGCAGCAGAGCTACAAGCACAACACTTAACATTAACATGATATATCTTACTTTTAGAACATATTAAATCTCGGTGAGAGCACGGAGTACATACTAAATTGATCTTTGAACTGATTCTTCCTCATTCTAAACAATATACCATATAAAAAAACAGCAGGTTTGCCACAGCAGCTTTTACATTAAGCCATGAGCACCATCTGCTGGACACTTTTGATTTTGACTTTTTTTTTTATTCTACAAAATGACATTTATGTATTAATTTAGCTTAGGTGACTTATATTATATATGTATATATGTATGTATGTATGTGTATATATATATATACACACACACACACACACACACATGTCTGGTTTGCTATCCTCGTGGGGACTCTCCATAGGCGTAATGGATTTTATACTGTACAGACTGTATGTGGTATTGCCCCACACCAACACTACAC
>JAUMHR010000047.1:5619489-5633927 GCA_032361145.1 Enteromius fasciolatus | reverse complement strand
GTTGTGTGTTTGTTTGTGGCGCATTTACGATGATGTCACGGCAGTAGAGGCGGCGCAACTATAACGACACGTGAATACTCCCGCCCACTCTAAAGCGGTACTAGACTGCAGTCGAAATGCAAACCGAGCCGAGTTGTACCACGCAGTGGAAAAGCGCCATTAGTTGCTGTCAACCCTAAAAGAAACCAAATATAAAATGACATACAAGTGCTGTGGTTTCCTGTCAAACTAACCATGCTTCCTGTTGACCTGGTTCTGAGGGATGATGATCTGGCAGGAGTTGGCATCGCTGGTGTTCTTGATGGGGTGGCTCATGATGCAGATGACCCGGATCACCTGACCCACCTTGTTGACTCGGTCCATGACATAACTGGGGTCGCAAATCAGCTGCTTGCAACGAGCGATCTGGCCATGAAGCATAAACAGCATTTAAGTCACAGCATAGTTTAAAGATAAATCAGATTTCAAACAGCCTTGCAACAGAAACTCACCTCTCCCTCAGACTTGACGCCCACCACTTTGCCGTTCTCTACAATAATCTCCTCAATGGGCTTGTTCAGCATGTAGGTTCCTCCATAAATGGCACTTAATCTGCGAGTGACAAAAATAAACTGCTAGTGTGCATACAGAGTACTGCAATCTAAGCACACTACACACAGACAGGGTTAAAAATGATGTGAATGTTAGTTGCAAAGGAAGTAGATGGGAAAACTCACCTGGCGAAGCCTTGGGGGAGCTCTCCCAGGCCATAGAGAGGGTACAGATATGGACTCTTTCCATACCTCGCCAAAGACTCACTGTACAACTTAATCCTGTTTATCGTCTCTATGCAGGGCTGATCCAGATAGCTGGATGGATAGACAACACAAACAGGTTTACCTTCATGAAGCCTACCTCAAACAACGTTATGTTTTAGGTGAAGAGGTTTTGACTCACTCATCTGTGCGGTAGAGTGCGAGAGCGTGGCCGGTGAAGTCGACAACATCCTGCCCGAGGTCGAATTTTTTGTACACATCTCGCATGGTGGTCTTTTTTGGGTCCACTCCCTCCAAGGTCTTTGGGTCATTTTCATCGAAGTTGGCAACAAACACAAGGAACTTCCTGAATCGTCTTTTCTCAAAAAGTCCCATGAGGCCTAAAGGATAATTGTTACACGTTAAAAAATTGTGTTTTTCCCCCACCAGCTATGGCAGCTTGTTTGATAGAATGCATTTTAGGAACAAAACAAGCCAGCATCTCTTATTTGGTCTACAAGAAAAGAGGAACTACTCAACTATTCTACACACAATGTCATTATGTTGCAATATTAATCAAAAGGGAAGTAGGGCGAGACATCCATAATCATCTCTTCATTGTAATTGTCTTCTACTCAGCGCATACGCAAGCTTTAATGTATCTGATGTAATCAGCCTTGTTAACATCCTTGGAAAAAGCACGCGCAAGTACGTAATCTGCGGGTGTTTATGCCTAGGGGAAAGCGTATACGTTGTGCTACTCTCTAAAAAGGCAGAAGATGGAAGTCAGGAGAGAAATGGTGGAGTAAATTATGTTATTTTTGTTTTCTTTGAGCGAAAAAAGCATTCTCGTAGCGTCGCAAAACCACTGATGTCAAACCACTGATGTCACATGGACTGATTACGATGTTTCTGGACCTGAGATCATTTCAATTGTATTGCCGTCTATGGATGGTCAGACGGCTCTGATCTAATCCAAAATATCTTAACGTGTGTTCCAAAGATTTGGAAGGACATGAGGGTGAGTAATTAATGGCAGCATTTTTATTTTTGGGTGAACTAACCCTTTACCATGAATTTATTTAGTTCTATTTTTTTTATTTCCAGGTTTTAATACTGCTGCAACTTATAGTTTTTAATCTAATATTTTGATTACATTTTTTTCCAAATAACTAATAAAAAATGTTTTAGCTAACCCTGATACAGGCAATAAAACACTTCAGCCTCCTTGGCTATAGACTCTACCTCAGATGGCAGGACCATGGGCCACCCACAGCCTGCTCACTGACCATCTGATGAACAATTCGTACGAAAATGGCAAAGGCTGGCTTTAAATCAGCAGTTTCAATCTGATCCTTTTGCCAGGATAAGAAAATTCTCTGCTGCATTTGCAAGACCTTGTGTTTGGTTCCTATCTTTAGATTATCTGAATTGTAAAAATGTCACTCACTGGATGCCAGAGCTTCAGTCTCAGTGGAGGGCACTTTGTAGATGCTGCCCTTTTTGTAGACGAAGCTGCCCTCAATCACTTTGAAGTCCAGGTAACGTGTCACCTGTGTGATCAGCAGCATACGAACCAGCTGACCTATAAATGCGAAAAGGACACAATCATCATCCATTGTATTCTTGAGGCATGACAGAAAATTGCTAAGCAACAGGATAAGTCTGATCGAAGGATCCAGCAGCGCCTGGTGCAGAGTGATCCAGAACGTGCTGCATATTTGGCTGAGATTAACAACAAGTGACGACGGAAATGTAAATGTAAAGTTTTATGTTGTTGCTTCCTACCGTTGGCCATTAGAAACTTGGGAATGAGGTCTACGTTCCAGTCACGGCCCTTTCCCATGGACTCAGGAGGGCTGCCAGGAAGACTGAAACGCTTGAACAACTATAAGCAAACAAAAAAACAATATTAGTGCCTCTGGAGATTACCTGAATACCTGTGGTGTCAAATGGTGACTTACATCCTCCAATGGGGTGATGGAGGCACTATCCCCTCCATAGTACGAGTTCCTGTCCATGTGCAGAACCTTCTTCCCCTTCACGGACATGATTCCAGACAGGATGCATTCCTAGAGAAAACACAATAATGCATATTCAGTACAATAAATCTCAGACATGTGACCATGATGACCCCAGGCCATTCAAAACACAAGTCATGGTTTGTATAGTAAAGTAAATTCTAGTTATTTTGTGGTTTTGAAGCAGGTTGATTTTCTGTGTTAAAAAATTATACATTGCTGTCCTTGAATGGGAGTAGGTCAAAGGGGTACAGCAAAGGAACGTCCTGTATGCTTTACAAGAATGCCAAAACAGCTTTACTCATCATACTAACTATCTAAAGTCTATCACTGCAGCAAAAACAACTTAACCCGTTACACCTGTATAAACTATACAAAATTGTAAACATGTACTGAACATTCAACCCATATAAGAGTGTTATTTTATTGTATTTTATCTCTAGTATTAGCTTTTATTACCTGATACATTTCACTGCGTGTTGTACCTGTATAACTATGCATGTGACAAATAAAGAATCTTGAATCTTTTCTTTTCGCTTCATGCTTCATACACACGTACACATATCACTATCGAAACACTTTTACAACGCTTATGACAGATTTGTTTAGGAAAAAGCTATGAAAAAAGACAAAAGAATAGCTGAAACACTGTCCTCTCACAGGCCATAATAAATGATTATAAACAGCAAACCTACGAATCATGTGATGGAGTGGACTTTACACGCAATAGAAGCCGTCAAACAACAGTAACTCACTTTCGGGCAGCAATGACATTGTTTTCTTTATTACGGGCCCACAAATCAATGCACTGCAAATTTTAAGATGAGATACAAAAGTAACAAAACCCATGCGAGTGGAGATGAGCCAAGTCCTTAGCATTACAAATATGTAAGAAAATATCTAAACGAGACAACGCCTGCTTTGCATCACACTGCTAAGCTAGAACAGGTCAGGGTGGGATACCAACATAAAACCTACTTCTCAGCTGATCAAAGCTGCTGAATATGTGGCACTGTATTACTACAAGCAGAAGAAGTGTGTTATTATTCATTGTGTTTTGTGGAAGGAGTACGACCGAACTAGCCCCTCATGACTATGGAGACAAATTACTATGGACGTCACCAGATCAGCTCACGCCAAGGCGGTGGTTACTAAAATGTTTGGTCTTGGAGGATAACAAAAATGCTGTTTTACACATCAATAGTCAATTTGTCATGCCCACATAATCAATGTCCTCACCTCAAATGTCCGTGACTCAATTGTTCTCAGCTTAAAGGATGAGTTCATTTATAACTCAAGGAAAAATCTTGAAACAAAATGATTGCGTACTAAATCCAAAGATCTTTTTTAGCAGCAATAAGGGTTAAACGTTAACATTCGCTGTAAAGCATCCAGCAGATCTACACGGCTGAACACCTCCTAAAGAATCAGGCTGCAGTCACATGAAAGGCCCTAAGAAATGCTCCTGACATTTGTCTCCCTCTTTCATGGCGTTAAACACCTGCTGGGATCCAGCATTCTGGCTTCAGATGACTCTATCAGCGACAGAAATCATCACGCTCCAGTAAAACATTTCTCTCTCTCTGTTCTGAAAGCTCAATCATCCACTATTTGATGTTTCTTTTGTTTGTTGCCTTTTCCCAGCAATCCACTGTAGATGATGATTCATCACATTGTGTGGGGCGTCTACACAATACGAGACTGCCAATAAAAAGAGAAAATGTAAAGACAGTGGTGAAAGTAACAAGTGTGTAACTATATAACGACAAGCCATCGTAAGAATACCTAGTATAGCATGTTTTAAAACAGGAAAGACCCTCAGAGGAGTTCAAGCATCAACGTTCCTAACTTCCAGTCACTTTACACTGTTGTGCTCAGGCTAAAGGGATTATGCAATAAGCCATGTAATACCACAGTCTAACTATGCTCAGGGAGACCGTAGCCTCAGAAACTGTGAGGAATTCCTCATAAAACAACCAAGAGAGAAACACTGTTGCTCATTTTTTACTTGCATGCCACTTGCCATTCTTGTCTGATTTGCAGAACTAAACAGAAAATGTCAGTCTCGGTTCCTCTACAAAGCGGACCAACGCCTTTCTGGTCCTCTACTGATAGCCTAATTCACCTCTGCACAAAAACGTCCTATGTTTGAGTGCCACACTTCCTGTTTTAAAGAAACCACTTTGCATAGGTTTCTTTACAGCTTTTACCCAAGCCTTTGGTAAAAGCAATGAAATATGAATAATGGATATCCACCATCAATAAAATGCAACATTGGTTTTAATGCGCACTTGAGTCTGGCATGGTGAGTATGCATCACCGTTTAAAACTTTATGAAACTACTAATGCAGGTTTATGAAGATGTGGGTGTGCGTTTTTTATGGAGAAATAAACATCCTGTTTAGACAGCAAGGAAGCAAGGTTTTCAGGGACTGTCCAACCAAACAAATTAATTTGCCTAAAAGCAAATTAAAGTAGCAGTCAAGAATAATTTTCATCATGGGGTTTTCCTATGCTTAATTTAAAGGTAAATATTTACAACATAGCATACTATGAATGCAATTTTAAATGAGGTAAATGAGCGGAGGATGTGGTTTATGACGTTTTATCTATATTATAAGAATAAAACAACTTCCTGACTGAAAGAAAAGGCAAATAAAGCATTGCAACGGAATATGTAATGAAGGTTTTCTGTTTCACTTGAGGGTGTGGTTGTTTACTGACCCATGTTGACGCAATAAGTAATCTCAAAATTGGTCATTTCATTTAAATTTAAAATATATGAAACCCTTAAAATAACTATGAAGTCAACCTCTTGTCAAAAATAGAATAAAAATAACACCTCAACACTGAAGAGGCCACTGAAAACATTATAGACTACGTTTTTTGAAAAAGCAGATAAAAATGCAGGCTAATAAATTTAAGATGTTTAAAATTAATTAAAATCGTTTATCATTAATAATTAGAGAACATTTATTAACGTTACGTAAACACAGAACGCAAGCCGTGTTACGTTAGTTGGTACTGTCAAAATATGAAAGCCTCATTACAAGCGAGCCATCAAAAATATCACTCTAAAATAATATAACACGAAAGGATTCTTGGTGCGTTATTAACCAAATATTAAACAACACGGAAATGCATTATGAATTAGTTCTGTGTAGTCACAATACACCGTCAAATTTTCAACCGAGGCCTGTGAAGCAGCGTTAGCCGCGCATCTGAGCGCCAATGGATAACTATAACAGATGCTAAAGTTAGCATAGCACGGCCGTACAGTAAGAATGAACGCCGATTAGCCTGAGGCTAACGCCAGCAATGTTGCTAATTAGCATAACGTTATCCGATAGAGTTTGACTGGCTGCTGATTAGCAGGACGCTAAAACTAGCACGTTAGTAATTAGCCTCCTAAACTGAGCGGTACAGTAACAGCACCGCCTACCAAGATCGAAACAGCCTCTGGTTGTGGTTTTTCTTAAGGTTTTTTACATCATGTACACGAGCGTATTTGTATTGAATAATTTTCGAATACCGTCAGGCCGGTTCCCAACACGATAACGTCGTATTCTTCATTCATTTTTCCTCGTCTTTAATCCCCTTTTCCTACGCGTCGGCCCGAAGAAAATGGAGATCTTGCAAAGCTGGAAATGAAAGAAGTGCGCTGTCACGTCACCCCCCAGTGGGTGTGGCTGAAGTGGGCAGGGCGTGCGAGTTGGCGCGTTCTCAGCTGCGATTGGAGGACTGAGTTATCAATCACAGTGAGCGAAGACTCCGCCCCTGATCACCAGAAACGCTCACCTGCTTGATCTGGTGGGGATTTTTATTCATGTGACTCGAATCTTTAAACACTTTCACGAAAATATCACATATCAAAAATTAAACATTAGACTGTTTTTTTTTCTATAAAGAAGTAAAGCTAAGAAGATGCATCATATTAGATATAAGTACATAGATTATGGATGTTTTGTTCTGTATGCATAACTGGTTATAACTGTTTCAATAACTAAAGTGACTTTTTCTATATAGGTTACATCGTTATACTAGTAGCTGGTGTCCAGTTAGCATTTTTGCATTATGGAGCAAATCATTCACCGAAACAATTAAAAACAGCGTTGTTCCATCTAACAAACAATCAACTAATTTATTAACTAACCATTTATTTCATTAAAACTACAAGTCAAAATATTATTTAAGATCATTCAGTTCATTTAATAAAGGGAACATAAAAAAAAATGATTCACTTAAAAGAGTGAAAAACACCAATTTGTTTATGAGTCACCTCTTTGCAGACAATTACCAAAACAACTGCCAAGCCAAGGTTTCATGTCACACTCTTTATAAGGCCCAAATTATACCACATGACTTTCATAAAAAGCATTTATTTTGTAACTTTGTGTCTCCACTTTTGCTTAATATTCATTTGACACAGATATTACATTTCAAGACTTTCAAACAATTCTTTAATGTGAGTTTTTCTGGCATACTGTCTTGCTGTATTGCCAGTATTGTCTTCAGTATCTGTGAGTCCTAGTTGTAGCAGCATCCTGACAGCGTCCACATGTTGCCCAATGCATGCCATATGTAGAGCTGCAAACCATAAAAAAATATTTTCACATTGTGTTCTAATAAAATGATCCCAAATATGGCATCCTACTAGGGTGGCAAGCAGTGAAATACACCGTAAATTGTAATCCTACCTGATCTTCCTTTTGTGTCTCTTGCATGTAGATCAGCGCCCAGGGCGAGCAGTGTTTTTATTGTGCTTGTGTGACCTTCCTGAAAAATGAGGATTGAGATCAAAGCCAGATTAGAAGAGGAAGCGTGTTTATCTTAACTGTGCTTCATGTTTAATGCAATAGATACAACCTTAGCAGCGTAGTGCAATGCAGTCAGTTCCAGTTTTGTGGCTCTTGAATTTATATTGATACCAAGATTATGCACGAGGAAAGAAAGTGCTTCTTCCTGAGCAGTTACAGAGGCCTGGTGTAGGGGCTGTGCACCAAGAATATCTACAGCTGAGGGGGATGCCTAAACCAGATAAACATGAACATGCTCATTTATAGTATGAGAAAGACACTTTAAAATTAATTATAATGCAAATATAAGCTTACTTGGTGATTCTCAAGAAGCAGTTTAGCAATAGCTATGTGTCCATTCCTTATAGCATCCATAAATGGAGTGACTCCACAACTATCCTTCTCATCAGGGTCATAGCTACAACTGAATTAACATGCAAACCATGTGAGCAAAATAAGAAGGCATTGTGTTATACACATGCATACTCAAAATATGTTACCTCTGAA
Source organism: Enteromius fasciolatus (assembly GCA_032361145.1). NCBI lineage: Eukaryota > Metazoa > Chordata > Actinopteri > Cypriniformes > Cyprinidae > Enteromius > Enteromius fasciolatus. Next base: position 5,625,869 of record JAUMHR010000047.1, on the reverse strand, counting down.
ACAAAATCTTCACTGTATCCTCACAGCCGTGCATAGCTTGGGAAAAAAAGGAAAGATTAATGCAAATTTGGGAAATTTTGGGGGGGGGGGGGTAAAACATGTACTTCTATACCAGCAGTGTGGAGCGGCGTTCTTCTAGTCTTGCTCTTTGTCTTCCAGACCTCGGGTTTGGCCAGTAGGAGGTGGTGTATGACGGCTGGATCTCCTTCTCTGCATGCAATGTGGAATGAGTTCCATCCATCCTTGTTCTGCAGCATTGGGTCAGCACCGTGATTCAGCAGCTCCAAAATTACCTCAATGTTTCGATGGGTACAGGCCATCATAAGAGGGGTCCTAGATAGGATAGAAGTCTTTTTTGTTCAAATGCAGCAAAACTGTTTGAGAACAAATGGCAGTGTTGGTATTAACTAAAAGTAACTAATCGTTAACTTAAGTAAAGCTGAAATAAGTTGAAAAACGTAAAAAAAAGTGAACAAAATAAGAAATGCTGAATGCATAAATTAACTCCTTATGTTTGTTTTCTTTCCATTTAAAAAGTATTCTCATAGCTTCACAATATTTCAGTTGAACCACTGATGGCAGATGGAGCAATCAGACAGCGTCTGTCATGCTTTTCTGCACTGAGAGTGGCAACTGTCTCCAAAGGTCTCCCGGTTTTAATCAAAATTATCTTAAATTGTGTTTCGAAGATGAACGACATGGGTAAGATAACATTAGAGGTAAATGACAAAATTTTAATTTTGGGGTGGATTAACCCTTTAAAGTGCCCCTATTATGCCTTTTCAAATATGATCTTTCATGCAATGCGTTATATAGCATTATGTGAACATAAACTAGCTGCAAAGTTGTGACACCGACAGTGCAAGTTTTTGTCTATTAAAAAAGACTCGGCTCACATTCGCCTAAACGAGTCGTTAGGAATTCGAATTCTATTTCTGTTAGACCACACATCACGAAGTAACATATTTCCCACGTTCTACGTCGCGAACAAACAGTACAATTTCCGTGTGGATTACGTCAAGTCAAGGCGCTGTATCCCGCGCTGTCATTCAGTTATGGCAATGGGCGTTTCGATTTCCGACACGCGCTGTAGCGGTAGACCAATCATAAAGGACTGCGCCATCTGACCAATCACAGCAGTGAGCGCTCACGGAAAGGCGGGGTTTACACAGACTGATTCTTCGAACTGCTTCACACGAGTCGTTTACGAATCATTTAGAAATGGGGTAAAATTAAATCTATTTTTGGAGAAAACTAAAATGTTTTTTGACCTTGTATACATGTAAACCTGTTTTAAGAGACTCATAAAGCAACATTAGCAATCTTTAAAATGGCATAATAGGGCACTTTAAATGAAGTATGTTATAAGCAAAAATCGACAGACAAACGGTATTAAATTCAGTTAAAAAGTTTCCTTCGAGCCGGATTCGAACCAGCGACCTAAGGATGACAGTGTTGAACCTCTACAGTCCTCCGCTCTACCAACTGAGCTATCGAAGGCGTTGAGAGCTACTTCACTTCCGGGTCCCATATCCCATCTGCTAAATGCACATTATTTGGTTTTAATCAGCAAGTATAACTCACCAGTCTGCTTTCTTCAAACTGTCTATTTTCGCTCCCCTGGCAATAAGGTACCGCACACATTCATAATGACTCATGGAAGAAGCCTCATGCAGCGCTCTCTTGTAGTCGTTGTTATACACCTCAATGTCCATATTGAGCTCCTCAACTAAATAACGCAAAATGTCTATGTGCCCGTGTCTGCTAGCATAATGCAGTAAAGTATCTCCAGATTTCCCAAAATGAGTATAGATGACAGCCTGGTTGTTGACGTGCTCATTGAGTTGCTGTCTGACTGTGCACAGTTCTCCATGTTGAACTGCTTTGACTAAGTGCTTTAATGTGGTTTCTTCCTCCATTTAGCCCAGTTAAATTCTTCTAAGTAGACTGCTGAAAGGAAAATAAATACACACAACAGCGATGCATTACTCGTAAAAAATCATCAGAAACCTCCAATGTTTTTACTGCATGGTCGGACATAATGTGTCGACGACACCACCGCTTACTTCAAAATAAAGGTCCCACTAATTAGTCCCCCTTTTTATATTTGCAAAATATGATATTCTCATAAAATTCTAAAATAAGAAAAAATAAATTACAATGAGATTACCTGTCCTACCGACAGACAGATAGATAAACATATATATACAGTAGACAGACAGATAGGTAGAATAGATAGATAAGAGACAGATAGATAAATGTTGTTAACAGATTTAAAAGTGGTGTACAAATAAATTCACTTCAGGGAGAATTTTACATATATCATTTAATATTTAGACTTGGGGCATTAGCCTTTTATTACAGCACAATTTGCATAATTTATCAATACCGTTTGTGTACAACCACAAAAACCATGACAGCTGGATTTTTTACATTAAGTGGAAAACCAGACGGATTATACAAGCATATCTTTGTACAGTCAGCATACATATTTAGATCTGATTAATTTTTCATAATCTTTTTCTCTTTTTGCAAATAGAATCTGGACACAAAAATAGTATGAACAAACCACCAACAAAACATGCAACATCCAAAGTGAAAACACCATACGTTTCCTGATTCTACTTGGAGTCAGTAAGGTCAACATCTGCTCTTTATTATACAGGGTTAAATCGGTGTCTGTTGTGCAGGTCAAGTCCAGTCCATCAGAGGCAAGCATGAGGAAAGCTTTTACCCTAGTGCATGTACAACATGTAACACACAGATCAAAACACAGTCGCTCTGCTCCTTTCCCTCACACATGCCCTTCGCTGAACCAGAAAACTAATACAAGATCCTATTTGTACAAAAAGAAAATTCTTTTTTTTTATATACACGTCTTTAATCATTTTTGCAGAGGTGAAAGAGTTAGTGTGGCGAAGTGAAATTGGAGCATGCGCGGGTTATTCAAAGGAGGCTGCGTTGGTTACGATGAATTAATGTGACGAGTTGTTCTATGATGCTTTTTCCCCTCATCTAATGTGTAAACATAAAAAATTATAACACATTCTGGGAGATCAGAATTTATAGTGAAAGCTGAGCACTTATATAAAGCTGAGTGCAGCGAGATAGTTGTTTCCAGACACTGTGAATGATGAACATATTAGATGACCAGTCTGCTATGATCCTGTAAACACATTTTGTTATGTACATTTGAATTCTCAAAGCTAGCAGTTAAATAGTTGAGTAGGTTAATCAACCCTACGTTTCTGCAAACACATTGTTACCCCAAAATAGCAATATAAAATTAATTAAACAAGCATCAAGCAAAAAAGACAACCAAATGTATATATAAAAGCAAACGTATATACCATGTGGAAAAAAAAAAACATACATACAAAAATAAAAAAAAATCCTCATTCATAATGCTTTATCTGTCCTGCGACCACTAAACAATAAGTACTTCAGATGTATAGTCAGTTGCATAGAATAACACACACAGATCCTGCGGATTTTGGTAGTTTGGCAAAGGTTAAAGGTCGACTTAACCCTTAACGCTGGATGTTTGAGTAAATATCAGTAAGTGCTTGAGCTGTATAATGGCTGGGTTATGTGTTGTAAAGTTTGAATCCACACATCCCAAGTTTAAATGCATAAAAAACCAACGCAAGAAACATAACATTAATGGCATTTGATTTAAGTGGCCACACTTTTCTGAAAGAATGAAATGGTGCACTCAGCGTCTAAACGTGTCCTTTCAGATGTGTAAACTGAAAAAAAAAAAATTTAAAGTTAGTGATCTGTTAAATAAAAAATGAACACATTGTGATCATCCACTGTTATCGCCTCTAAGCTGAATCTGCTTAGATCAAAGATCAGCCAACAACTTTTAAGCAAGGCTTTTTCATCGAAACCTGAGTGTTTAGGAGTAAGTTTTTTAATAAAACATAATATCAACACTGTATATCAGCAATATGATGCAGACAGACACTACACTGACCCATTCAAACTCTAATCCTTGAGTATTTAAGAGAGACAGATGCGTACGAGTTTGTGTGGGGGATTGACAGTGTTTGACTTTTTTTAAATGGCAGGATGTTTGTTTTTTTAGACGAAACAGCTACCCAACCTACATTCGTAAAATGCTAGACACAAAGTGCAAATCATATAACAGTGCTGGATTTGACATTTCCAACTGATGCTGCTGCATATCGGAGATATTTCGTCTGTCACATTCATCGAATGAGATAGCAAATCATAACAATCAGCGAACACAACTATTCAATTTCCCATTCATTTCAGTGAGTCATATTAGACCGGCAGTTTTCTTAAACGCTGAAATTCTTTGTAATTACCTGCTTCTTGATTTCTAGAGTTCTAGATGTGTATCTCTGACTTTGATGAATTTAGTATCACACAGCGAAAGATGAAAGTGTTACTTCTGTGAGAGGAAATATCCATACTGACACAACGAGTCATCACAACACCCAATAAATCATATTTCATTCATTTAAATCTGTCTATAATATACCATAAAATACTCTTCTAATCTATTGATAATATGCTTTAAATATCAGTTCTTTCAACACATAATAACATCTGAGAGGGAATGTAAAATAACGATAAATATCCAAAACTGAATTTGTCTCTATCATACAAAAATAATGTATATGATATCCATCTCTATCTGTAAATAATCATATGAATAATGCACAAACGGGATAAATAAACGTTCACTCTATCATCTAACTGTCTTTTGTGGCCCAATGTACACATATTATTATACATACATCGGTATGAATATGTGTCGATAATTGCAAGTGATTGTGAAAGTGCATGTACACATATACGTATGAACATTTTGTGAATCTTCGGGCTCAATTTTTTGAGCATTTCCCAATGTAAAGATCTGCATCTTGTCAATAAGGGTCAGATCCTTTCTGTAAACACCATTATACACCTGTTTCTCCATGGCTTGGGTTAACACAATCACACGTGCCAGTGCAATCGGGAAGCTCCCGGTGTCAGCTCAGTTTAGTCCCAAAGAGCGCAGCAGAGATGTACGACTCCGCTGCCTGGTCTGTCCTTGCGCCTCATCTGACCGCCGTCTTTAGGAGTGGATCTGAGCTGTGCTGGCCAGTAGCTTGTGCCAGCTCACCACCCGTTTCCGCAGGTCTACCTTATCCAGCCACACGTAGGCTTCGCCGATCAGGGTCTTCTTCACAAACTTGCCTCCGTTTGAAACAAGAAAGAGCTGCAAGGGTTGGAATAAATACGAATCACATGACTTCAAGTCAGGTCACATTTTAGCACTCTAGTGTGTCGATTTCTGCCGTACCTGAATGGAATGGCCTGTGGGGTTCATGCAGAAGCGGAAAGTTTCATTGAAAGACGGTTCACGGTCATGACGGCACACTCTGGTTTTCTTCTTGATGATTCTTTTCTGAGTGGCCACATTCACCACATACAGCTTCACATACAGGTCTGTAAAACAACACCAAAAGCAAGTATTTAGCTTTTCTCTCAAATCTGGTTAAAAACCGCATTTATGTAAAAACATATGGGAAGCTCACATGTTTATCAACCATATATGTGACCCTAAAACACAAATCCAGTTACACACGTATGTTTGTAGTAATAGCCAACAATACATTGCATGGGTCAAAATTACTAATTTTTTTGGACAAATTTGGTCCTACTGTAAATATATAACTTATGAAATATGCAATGCTTAGGACTTCATTTGGACAATTTAAAATTCTCTATTCTATCTATTTATATGTTTTTGCACCCTCGGATTTTCCAAATGTTGTCCTATCCTAACAAACCATACATACATTCATGGAAAGCCTATTTATTCAGCTGAGATTATATAACTCTCAGTTTTAGTTTTGCGGTCCAGGGTCACAAATAGACGCATGGCATAATTAGCGTGAGTGAACATGTTTGCATCCGTGTCTTGTTACCCGGGAGGTGGTCTGGAGACTTGAATTTGTAGGTTATGTTTCTGCACTGTAGGATCTCAAGCACCAGGTGTTCTCCCTCTGTCTTCATCTCCTTCTTCAGGGCAATCTTTATTTCCCCCATCACCTGAGTCTTACCTAAACAGGCAGACACAGACATGTCAATATTGCAATTCTTCTTCCTATCTGTTATGTCTTTCTCACACATTCTGTGAATCTCTGGGCATAAGGAGCATACATACAGTGATAAATAACACGGCACAGAAAAATAGATAGATCCAGGAAGAACGTATTAAAGTCTTACTGAAGTCATAGATAAAAGTGTATTCAAAAATTTGTACAAATTATACAATATTGTATACTGAATGTCTTTGGTGCCACTTTGCACTCCCAAATACCCTGCTATTGACACAAACATGCACAAATAATCAGAAAACC
>JAUMHR010000047.1:5592150-5619389 GCA_032361145.1 Enteromius fasciolatus | reverse complement strand
TGCAAACATTACCCTCTGTATCTCCATGAGCGGATTTCACAGCTTCTGTGCCGTTTGGAATCTTTCCACTGAATAATAAACAACATCAGGTCAGAGAATGAGAGTGCCAAGAAAATGTAGGGATTTGAACAAAAAAGCAGTCTAGATGCTACCAAATAAAACCACAAAATTGACCGATTAGGAAATATCATGGGAGTCATATGGAAAGCACTCACAATCTGGGAACCTGGAAGATAGCACTGTCCACCGCATTGGTCCCGCCCTCTTCATCCAATAAGCTAAAGGCACTGCCACTCAGACCGCTGTCCAATGAGGCTGCAGTAACAGGAGCATCACCAGATCTATGGCTGCGGGACGCTGTTTTTGAAGTGGACTATGTGAGTTGCATGAGTTACATAAACTACTACTAGTTTGCAACCGGTGACTATTCATTTTAGGGGTAGATATTCACATATCCACTTCCGAAACACTCGCACACACATACACGCAAATAGATACTGCTGGCAACATTTAAAGAAAGCATGACAGCACTCAATAAATGAAAGGAAATATCACACACAGAGATATGCTAAGCAGACATCAGATGACAGAAGCAAAAGCACAGACACAACAAGTTAAACTGTTCATTAGTAAACTGTGTGTTTGAGTTTTGTGCATTTAGATATTCCATTATGCTAATTTTGTTAGCATTACGCTAAATTTATTTTAACTGTGGATACTTATGATTAACAATATTTTAATTGTATTTTTGTTTATGTTGATGCAGTTTTTGACTGAGAGTGATGGTGATGGTGTGATGTGGGATGCATGATTTCGGCACATAATTCATGCACACAGTCTTTTCCAAACAGATTCAGCAACTGTAACGCTAATGACTCTCTCAGGATGGTCAGTGGGTCAGTGCTCCCTGCTAGAGTTTGTTGCTGTTGCTGCAGTAGAGTGCGCTACTGTTTTGTCCCTTGTTTTTAGGGAAGCATGTTGCTGGACTGTTGAACCAGACTGAGACTCGCTGCATGAATTTCCTGTGAAGTGGCAGAGGGTGGATTCCAGTCGAAAGTGAGCATCATTAGGTCCTAATCACTCCGAAAACCGAGGACTTTGAAGGTTGCAATGCACATATTTAAGCGACAAGCATCACTGCCATCACTGTGAATCAGCAAAATTAAGGCCTGGTTTTACTCTGTCTGAAGATGGCGTTTTTTTTTTTCATTAAAAAGAAAAAAATTAAATTCTTTAATTAATTACTCTCCCTCAGGTTGTTCCAAACCTGTAAGACCATACCTGCAAGATATTTTTGATGACTTTCAAGAGCTTTCTCACCCTGCATAGACAGCAATGTAACTACCAGATTCAAGACCCAGAATGGTAGTAAGTATATGTTAACATAGTCCATCAGTGGATCAACCTTAATTTTATGAAGCGATTAGAATACTTTTTGTGAGCACCACCAAGTTGTAACAGCAAAAGCATGTCCAAAACATGACCAAAAGCACAATTCTTATTGGTTAAGTCAGTTTTCTTGGCAGTGCAAGGGAAAAGAGATTCGAACACTTCTTCTTTTAAAAAAGTCATTCAATTAGACGGCATGCAAATATAACAAACATATATATAAATATATAAACAGACGTAATAACTGCCATTCATTCGAATTAAATTAAATTCGTATTTTCGTGCCAAACTTTATTTTGGTGTAAACAGGCCTTTAATATGTTAAAAACGTCCTGCTAATGAATGCTAAAATCTTGTTTTGTGTCTTTAATTCAAAATATTTCAACTTATTTGCTGTTAAACTTCTACTTATGTAAATATGCAAAAGAATATTTAGTACTGGGAGGATCAAATTGTGAAGATTCGACGTCATCAAGTCATCATACCTGCTTACTACCTTGGCTGTCTTTTGTAATGGTTTTGTGTAAAGGAAACCAGTTGCTCACTTTCGTTTGGAAAGACCCTTCGGATAGCGTCCCATTCCCACAGTTCCCTTCTTGGGCACAAAACACTCTTTGCAAAACAGTCCTCAGCTAGTCCCGCTAGTTAGATGTGCGTTAGTAACTCAACATCCTCTCGCTCTTTCTCTCTTGCTGTCATCGGCAATCATACGTCTCGTTCAACTCTCACCTCCGTCCGGCTGCGGCCTCTCTTCAGACATGGCTTTCCTGAGGGTCAGGTGACGGCCGTCAGGGATCTCATTGGCCGGCGACTCGGATGGGGCTCTCTCAATGGTGAGCACACCAACTACGCTGTGCCTGTGGTGCCTCGGGTCGAGGCGGCCATTTTGGGCTGGGGCCATATATCAGCCGTGGGGTGGGAGGTGAGAAGGAGGGGAGGTTTGGAGAGGGGAGAAGGGGGCGAGATGGAGACTCAGAGTATGAACTCGTCACAACATGGACACCACCAGCTTTTACTGTAGGTCATAGTCACATGCAGCCACAGCACGCTTAACAGCGTCGACTGAGGTGCAGCGTAGGCCAGCGAGAGCCGCAGAGAGAGTGGAGGCAGGGTGGGATGGTGTATTAAGGAGCGGGCGGCCACATGCACGGCCATCTCGGTGGAGTGGGGAAGCTGCTGAAAAGCCGGCCGTCTGGGACAGAAAACAACTCAATGGGACAAATAAAAGAAAAGTTCAAAGAAAGGTTGTCAGGGCTCAAGTGGGTAAAACGTGGCACTACTGTATGTGTTGTGGGATGGTCGTTTGGTAACTTCAATAAAATGGTAACCTGAGCAGCTTTTACCTAAAATAACACGTCCCTGTGGGGTAAAAGGACATGAATGCTGACTAGGTGCCTGACATGTGCAGTCAAACCTCCTCACAGTGACTGACAGGTCTTAGTAATAGTTAATCGTGGCTAATGTCATGCTAGCTGCACTACAGGAACAGGAAGCTTAAGGGATAGTTTCATCTCATAAAATTACCAATAGATAAATTCAAAGTTTAGCCCTATTACTTCGAAATATAAAAGATATACTGATAGACTTTTTAAAATAAATTATTTATTGGCCATTTTAGCTTGTGTTTTCTTAAAAGAGTTGAAAATGTTGGAGGGAAAAAATAATACTGTTCTTGTGTGTTTGCAAACGTGACGTGTTCCCAACACACCGGTGAGAACACACAGGCGAATTGGAAGTGAAGTGACAGACTGTGATCACAGGGGGACCAGAGGAAGTAAAACGGGAGAAACCACTACAGGGAAGGGAAAAAAACAAAAGAAGGCAGTGAAAAAGAACAGGAGGAGGAACAGATGAGTGCGAAGGCAGCCATGCTGTGGAGGTTTTATTTGCGTCGTTTACTTGGTTGGAGACGGGGCTGCTGGCCGGCAGCTTCGGCCGGTGCCGCGGCATCGTCAAGGTGTGCCCGGGCCGTGCCACTTTTGCCATGAGCACGGGGGCCTCCGTGGGGGCGAGCTTGGCCCTCGGAGAGGGACGGCTTCGATGTGCCAGGGCTACTGTGAGATTTCTCAATAGTAGGGACCTGCGTGTCTAAAACAACCAGAACCAAATTACCACAAGGGCTTTCATTCCCTGCTTTTGCCTATTTATTTATTTTAATCCTTCAAAAGTCATTCTTATTTACGGTCTACAATTATTAAGTTGTTTGAAATGATCGAGTCTCCATCTGACACAACTGATATGATACTTATTGTTCAACTATTGTGCCCTAGTTAGCATCTAAGCAGGCTGCTTCCTGTCAGAGCGGCCCTGTCACACCCTGTGTGAGGTGGCTGGAGTGAAGCGCTGGTGAGCTCAGCGCCGTTGTGAACTGAACACACATATATGGAAAGCGAGAAGCCAATGCTAGGAAGCTTGAGAAATACAGGATGGAAGCCAGTGAAGGCAAGAACAATACAGAGGGAGGAAGAGAAGACAGAATGCATAGAAATGACAGCAATAGAAGGATGGAAAAGAGAAAGACATCACAACTGGAAATGTGAAAGTTGAAGTGGCAGAAGCGCCATGCGACTTTCGGTCCTACCCTTGGCAGGGTCAGGGAAGATTCCGTGACTACGGCTCTTGATGACCGAGGATTTGGGCGAGTCCTCCTTGCTGTGACTGGAAGTCTTTGGAGAATGCTGGCTCCCTTGTCCTCCGGGAGGTTTGGGCGAGTGCTGGCGGCCCTGTCCAGAGTGAGAACGCCGGTGATGCTCGCCCTCACTCTGTTCCTTCAGAGGCAGCCAGCGTGGGACATTGTCCAGTTGGGCCGTGTTGGACAGGTCGATTAGTACCTACAAAGCCCCATACATGCAGAAGTTCATTATATGCATTATATTTCCTTGCTATTCATTGATAGTACTTTAGATGTGTTTATACACACACACACACACACACACTTTTGTATCGTTTAGCACACTTTGGACTTGGTGTTTAATCTTTTAAAGTGTGTTTACAGCTTGTAGCTGCTCACCTCTCCCAAGAAGTCATTGGCAGAGCTCTTGTCGTAGTCCCACACGCTGACCTCTAGTGTCTTCTTTCTTAGCTAAACACACACCACACAAACACAGAGTATTCAACGCCAAGATGATTTACTTTTTGACTCTACTACTGTACATTATTTTATTGTTGTCACTGTAAATAACTTCAACTGAACTATTTCATGGCTAATCTCTAAATGAGGGGTAACAAACATCTTATAAGCAGGAAAAAAAATATTCCTCAGTACTTTTCTTGTTTTCCAGTAAAAAAACAAAACAAGATACATTTACATAAGAAACTATATTTCAAAATAGACTTTTTGAGCCATTCTGAACCTCATCTAAAGCAAATTTATCTTGTTTTCAGATACTTTTACTAGAAAGCAAGACAAAACTGATTAACAAAAATATTTTTTCTGTTATTCCAGCAAATATCTCCAACACGATAAGCAGCACTGGAGCATTAAATCCAGATGGTTTTCAATACAAGCCTCACCTACCTGCATTCTGTCTTTCTCTCTCAATTAAGAGTCGTTCGCCTCGCTTCAATAGTCCAGTAACAACATATCAATCACATCTGTCAGCAGCAGCTTTAAAGAGCTCAACAGACTGAGGAAGATCTTTGCTCTTAATTAGACTAAAGCACTTCTGGGAGACAACAGACTTTTCCCTGTTTACACCAAAAGCTTGAGATTCTCTCTGAAGAGCTTTCGGATAATTGAAGTCTCAAAACTGACACGAGATGCACAAACAAAAAAAAGCATATTCCATCAGAGTGAAATCAGATTTTTTTTTTTTCTAGACACCGGCAACCTAGACGTGCAAATGATTGCGAGCTTGTAGTTCACCTGTTCCAGATGGATATTTTTGTAGATGACAGTCTGGTTCCACTCTGGGTTCAGGCTCTTCTGAACATGTTTGGACCTTCTTTTGTTTTCAGCACTGCAATTAGATAACATACCACAAGAGGTCACCTTGACTTGCAGGTGGAAATTGAGTTTGGCACAATCCTAACCAAGAAACACCCCACACTGGTGGAAAATGGTGTGCACAATGAAGGACATCCAGTATAGGCCCACTTGAGTTGCTGCAGTGACCATATACTACGTTGAGAAATGATCAAATGTGAAACAATGATAAAAAGAGCAAAACACTACATCTTTAAGCCATTCGTGTCCAAGCATGGCCAAGTCTTGTATAATGTGCTGGTACTGTAGGAAAGAATCACATACCTGGCATTCTGCACAACCATGACCTGACTGTGAAGATCCAGCATGCAGCAAAAACAGACAACAATCAGTGATGAGTGGGAAACTGCAAAGGGAGGGGTGTGTGTGTGTGTGTGTGTGTGTGTTTGTAGTAGCCCATGCATTCATGCCCATATGGAGCAGAGAAATGGAGAGCTCCTGTTTCTGTAGGTTCAATCCAAATACTGCATGATCAGATGAGAGCCAGAAATGATCCAACACACATACACAAACATACACACCAACCTACAAACATCAATCAGTGCTATCATTTTACACACAAACTGAACTGGCATTGATTTTCCTCTTTTGCTGACTCACTTACTGCACATATAAAAGCATGGAGAAACACACAAACACACACACACAATCATACACAGCTAAAAACTAAGTCTTACACAATATGCATAATCCTCTCCAGGTCTTTCCCACAGACCTGGTGCTAATTACAGCTGGATAAGTGATTTTCTGTTTCGTTAACTCATGGAAAGAAGCAGCTAGGATTGAATAACAGCTCTGGGAGTCTTAATTTCCAGTGCCAAGGGTGAAACAGGTGGATTTTTTTTAAGTCAAGAAACCAGATATTAAATTATACTAAAATCTTTTTAGCTAGCTATTTAGCAGGGCGGTTAAGAAGGAAGATGCTGGACATGTAAATTGTCTAACCACAGCTGGTTGTTCACACTGACTTTACACTAGAGGCTGAAACCTTAAGACACAATTCAGTTCCAGTCAGCTGACTTTTACTCAAGGTACTTACCCTCTACCCGGCAGCAAGTAAACCTTAACGAACGGATCAGAGTAGCCGTTATTGTCCCTGGGTGCCAGATTTCGTGCTTGAAGAACATGGACAATGAGATTTCCCAGCTGTTTGTCATAATTTATTTGAAGCTGTAAAGTTGAAAAGAGAAAGACGTGTTTTTCCCCTCTCTACTACTAAAAAGATTAATGAATATGGCATAAATACATTCTGTTGATTAATAAGCAATGTTCTGATGCATTCACTTTACATGACTGCACTAGGTGAAGGAATATTTTAAAAGGTAAGCGTAACTAGAAGAGTCTGAATAAGCTATGCTTATAGCTGCATTAATGAGAGCCGAAATCTACCTGGATCTCTCCTGACACTAGATGGGACTGAGTTTTTGCAGCCTCAGAGGTCTAAGAAACAAAACATCAGCAGAAAGAAAAGACTTAGTTATGCATTTGACTCTTTATACACAAAAAGGCATCAAATGTGTGTGCATGGCATATGCATACCTTGCTGTGACGCTTCTTGCTGACAGAGGGTGAACCAGGTTGGCCTGGGCTGGGAACTGCACTGGAGCCAGCGGATGCTGAGGCTTTATCCAGTGCTGACACAGAGGAGGACGGCACCTGCTGCTGGGACACTTTCTGCAGCTCGGCAGCCAGCTGCTTAGGGTCCACACCTGGTGACCGCGGAGGTCTGTCTCCTGTATAATTATAAATGCAAGTTAGTGGTAAAGAGGCATTGAGGGTAATTAGGACATTATCATTCGACTGTCTAATGCACTAACTGGAGGCTCTCACCTTTGGTCTGGTCTTTCAGGTCTAGGTGAGAGCTTTCAGAATCAGACAGCATATTTATATCACTAGAGATAAATGATGGTCAAGAGACAAAAGTTAATTTAAGCTGACATGAAATCAAAATGCACATTATTTGCTCGCTTAAATGTATGTTTCTGGCTTTAATGGGCTTTTTGTACAAAATGTACTTCCTTTGGCTCTCAAACGATTTTGCTATTTGGTTAAAGTCACAAATCCCTTTTACTTTTTTAGCCCCTTTACCTTACATAAAAAAATTTGTAACGTCAGTTTTATTTCTCCCCTACATTCTTATTAAACATCATGTTTTATTAAGAAATGCATCCAAACATGGAATAAAAATGATATTTCATTTTGCACTGATTTTTCCAAACAAGTATTTAGCTGTACAACTTTTATAGACAGAAGGCACAAGTAAATTTGACCTAAAGCACATTTAAATAATAAGTATGAATACAAATCTAGCACTCACAGTCTGATACATATCTCCGCCTCTCCGACCTGGTGACCAACCAGACCCTGCACCTCCTCGTACGTCTTACCAGTCAAACAAATGCTGTTCCATTCCAGAACTTGCATTCCTATTCAAACACACACACATGAAAGCAGCCATTAGATACATTCTTCATTAGCTACGGTCTTCTCTATCTGGAAGATCAAACATGCTGTGAAAAGCACTGCAACACCACACGGGATATCTTTTCAATTAAACGAACCGTGCTGTAGAAACCCTGTGAGAAAGCGGAGGGAAACACGTGCAGCAGAGTTCACTCCAAGTCACAGCAAACTGAAACCACTCTTAGTGCACTTACACAGATGAAAACGTGTCTTCAGGTAGGCCAGGTAGGCCCGCTTTGGACGTTTGGACGAAGCTCCCATGTTACGGTGGATGCTTGGGGTCCCTGGAGGTGAATGTGTACTCGTGTCATGTACTGTATATCTACACACTCACATGTTTTATAGTTTAATGTGAGAGACTGAACAGCCGGCTCACATTACTCCACTGCTTAACACCAGCTTGATAATATACATGAGTCACATGGCTGTTGTAACCATGCCGACTGCATGCATAATCACACTTAAAGCAAGTAGAAACATTTGACATTTTACCCTTAAGAAGCTTCAACCGCTGCTGGGACAATATGTGGGAGAGAGACGAGACAAGAAGAAGGTACTAGAAGAGACTGAATAAGAGAGATGAGAAGAGATGAGACGAGAGGAGAAAAGGTGAAATGGGAGAGAAGATACATAAAAGAACACACTCTAAAAATGCTGGGTTGTAGACAAAGCAAGAGGAGATGAGAAATATGAGAACAGAAAAGATCAAAAAAGAAAGGAAGGAACAAGACGAGATGAGAAAAGGTGAGACAAGACAAGGAAAGGAAAGGGTAAAGAGAAGACCAGATAATATTAAATGAAACCCAGAGTCTGAGTCCAGACAAGATGAGAAAAGACAGGAAAATTAGATGCGAACTGATAGGAAGAGCACACATGAGAACAAGATGAGAAGAGTTAAGAGTAGGCAAAAGAGGATGTGAGAAAAGATGAGACTATGAGAATTTAGACAAGAAAATAGAAGAGACAGTAAGTGATAGGATAAGCCGAGACAAAATAAAGAAGATAAATGAGACAAGAATAAAGAAGAGAAGATATGAGGAGAGACAAGATGATACTAGAAGAGACAACATAAGATTCAACGAGATGGGAGAGTGTAGATTAGAATAGAATAGAACAGAAAAAGAGGAGCAGAGGAGAGGACACAGCTAAGGAATCAAATGTCTAAATACAAAGTGATATTTGATAGAGAGTAAGAGAGGAGGAAGACAGATGTGAAGTGTCAGTCCCAGTCAAAGCTCAGAATGTTCTCTCACAAAGCCCAGCTGTTGTATATAGCCTCATAAATAAGACTGCGCACGGACAGATCCACTCCCCCCGGCTTCACTTTCCCCTCGCCACCTAGTCTGGCCCCTCGTAAATTATGACCGAGAGAAAGCAGCACAAAGGCCGGAGCCCAAGCAGACCTAATTTACAACACTCCATGCTCAACCTCATCCCCTGGAGAAAGAGAGAGCATTAACTTCTCCGTCACAACCGAGATCAATAGAGCTTGTAAAATTCAGCTCCATCAAAATGGCTGAAATAGTCCATCAAGACAATCCAAAGCAGTCATGAAATCCAAATTTCACTCCAAAGATTCTTCCAAGTCAGAGAAACTCTAGCCGCCAGCTATCATTGGGCGAATCTGTCACAATGAGGTCAATTCTGATTTTATAAAGTGCACATTTACATAACGGCATTGTACAAAACACAGTGTCAAAGCAGTAAAACCTCAAACTCTTTTCAGAGGAACTCTCAAGAGACATTTCAGTCAAAGTTTTGATATAAATGTAACACTCAACTCTCATTTGATCTGCGCAACACCTACGCCGCCAATGTACACAGCAGAGGAAACACAGTCCTGAACCTGAAACTTCAACTTCATTTTCTGCTGCTCTATCTTTATCTCTCACATCAAGAGTGAGTCACTCCTGGAGCCTGGAGGTGAAGAATCACGCGGATTAGCATCATTTGTTTTTCCTGTCTCCGTCTTTAAAATATCACGTCACGGTGTGGCCCTTAATGTCAACACATGCGATTCTCTCCCTGCTCTAAGAGACAGCGAACATGGAACTTACACAGTGACTGGTTTAAAAGAGTGACCACCCTTCACTGAGGTGCCTACCTTCCACGATCTTCCCCGTCTGTTCTGCAGCTCCTCCAGGTAACACTTTGGCAACATACGCACCAATGTCCCCATTGCTGCCTGGGACCTCTTTTCCTCCAACCACACGGATGCCCAATCCATTTCCTGTGAGAACATAGCAGTGCATACTTATAAAGTTGGTCCAAAACCTGCACAAGATGCAGCTTAAAAAGACTTTTTTGTTTTGGATCAGTACATTTTTAATTGTTTTTAAGAAAATGTTGAGACAAAAAGTCCTAATAGAAGCCCAAACTAACAGTGGTTTTCCATATTTAAAAGTAATTTATATTACACTTTACAAAAGCAAAGGTTTAAAAAGGTGTTTTCTCAGAAGAACCACTGTGGGTTAAAAACCACAGTTGTTCTTAGCTATTAAACTAAAATGATAATACCATCACATTTTACATAGCTGTTGGGTTATAAAAAGTTCAAAACAAAAAATAAATAAAAAGATTCAGACAAGAATCAACTGTAGATAGGAAGGTTGAAATGTGTCGCCAGACCTATTTCTATAAATATCAGGAAGCAAGTTGCCAAATCTATAATAGGCTTGTTCAATAAGTGTGTTCAATAAACTGTATATTATCCTTGGGCAATAACAAGGAAATGCTCAGGCATTTTTGTAGTCTAGATGTTTAGGTGTCTATACAGACATCCTGTCATTCAGAATCATAGTACACAGATCCTTCCATTACGTTAATTACAGTGCAACAAATCCACCAGTCACAGCACAGGACATTTACTATAGCCTTTTTTATTGCCTTTTTAAGGCACTTGTTTGTTCATCAGTTTCTAATTACGAGGATAATCCAATTTGTGCATTACACGCCATTTTGAGCTTCGATGACTGATGAAACTGGAGGGATGCCAATCTGCCACATTGCTGAATAATGCCTGCCCCATTCTAAAGCTTAAATGAACATTGACACAGGAGATCAAGGGGAATCAACCACACCTACAGTACATGACATGCCAAAGCATGAGGAGGGGATGGACCGCTGTTGTGCTTTTGCTCAGAGGTTTCCTGTCTGTTGACATTTGGTGTGCAATGATGTGGCAAAATGGAGTGCCACAAGAGGACGCTAAAGGGAAATTGGAGAAGAGCTAATGTGTTGTTTAGTAGTAGGCATAAAATAAAACTGTGCCAATGCAATCTCAGCATGGTCAAACTAATGTTTGCATAGACATAAGCCTCGGGCATCTTTCCATGATGGCCTGATAGGCAAACAGATCCTCTTTTATCAGGGGCAGCTGTCCTAAACGTCTGTCTACATTGTTGGAGCTATTAGGAAGCCAATCGGCACAGCACTGAGTAGGTGACAGGTTGCACTTACCTGATACACTACGATCTTTGGGATCCCTCTGTAGTTTTATTCTGGCATGAGGAAATGGGTAGTGTGCGGACCTTCCCTAAAGAGACATCAAATAAGCAGAATCAGACACTGTAACATGCAGAAATATGTTTTGTCTGATGGCCGGCTCTCTATAAACGTTTTTTAGGTTTCTTGCAGTGTGTATTCACTGTGCTGAAATATCATGTATCACCTGTCTTCTATCTCCTTGTCCGTTCTCTGTGCGCCCATCTCGTGGTTTATCAAACCAATCAGTTTCTTCCCGTCGCAGGTGGTATGCTTCAGAAAAGACAGATGGAAATTAAAACGTTAAAGTCTTGCTTGCCGGTCTGTTAAAACAAACCCCTAAGGGTTCTCTGGTAACATCGGGTAGAGACAGCTAAGGTACATATGCAGTCTCAAATTCAAACAATATAGAGCCATCTGGGACAGAAAAGGAAATGGTTATATAAAGTAGAGCAGTTATTTTTGCATGCAAATCTAAAACTAAAACAAACCCCGAGGATACAATTCTTCAGATTGTATTTTATTTCTGTATTTAATTCTCCACTGGAATTCTTTAGAAGAAGATTTAGAGCAAGTCTGTTTACTACTGTACCTTTCCCTAAAAATCTGGTTTTCATAAATAAGACAGGGGTTAATGACAGACAGAGGTAGGTAGGAAATATTTTTATACTATCTTGTATTAGTGTTGGTATAGGCTTTTCAGCTACAATGTGGAAAGGGGGAGGGGGTTGGAGGGCTTTACATTCAAAGGCAATTTTAGATGTCAAGATTTTGTGAACTGACCTCAGGCCATCAGCATTTAACGGAAGACAATTTTAGTGTTTACAGACCTGACACTTTGATGTTAAATGATATGACAGATGTAGATCCTATTACTTGGTGAAACACTCACTGACATGGAGTACTGTTATTGTCTATAGCTTTATAAGTGTGACTAATTTTATCAGGAAATCATTACTTTCAACAGATTTGATATGCAAAACTATTATTAGTATTCTATGAATTATTTCTTGTTAACCAAATCTGTGAAATTCCAGCAGCTTAAACTGAGAAGATGAACGTTATTTTTAGAGAGAAAGGAGTGTGAAATTCCAATTTAATCACAGATGCAAAAGCTGCATTCACTAGCAAAGCATTACATTAGTGTGAAAATTCGTCATACTTCCTGCAACATGTTGTTATGGAGATGAATTTGCGGTCGATTTGGTTGCCTAACAGCTCATGGGTGATTGGCAGGTGGGTGATCATGGTAGCAGAGGTGTAAGGGGAGACGGGAGACGTGCAATAGTCTAAGGTGGTTATACTCTACCGTTTGTGACATTCTCATGTGAGTTTCCTGGATCGTCTCTGCTCAAACCCACCAGGGATTCACTTAGTGCTGCAACCAAGGCAAATGCATTTACTTCCAGATGACACATATGATGAACAACACATCATATGCTGTTAAATGTATGGGGTCAGTTACTTTACAGATCAATGAAAAAAGTTTTGGGTTTGAGCTTCACCTTCTGTGGTTGTGATTCTTTAACTCTATATTGTGTAACAGTTATAATATTCATGTTAGTTTTTTATATTGTACAGTGAAGTTAATGTAATTTCATGCATTTCACAGATCATGAGGAGAAAGACATGCAATTGAACACAATTAATCTCAAAACTATACTTTAAATGGTTTCATAAATAACAAGATAAACATTAACACACAGCTGAGAAAAAAACATAGCCCTTTCTATTTGAAGGCATTTATTAGTTCCCAAGTGAAAAAGAAAACAGATGAACATGCAAGAAAGTGAGAGTTTATTCAAAACCAAACAGGAAAAGACATGCACATCACTTGTACTATTTAACATGCAAACACAAACTTTTTTTTGTACTCTGGTACATGCTAGCAACATGCATGAAGAGCATCTGAGAGATAGAAGTTTGTATGAACTATGGAATTTTGCATATATTGTATGTTATAACATTTTCTGATTAAAAAGGAAATTGAAACTTCTTTGAATAATTAATCATTTTAAAACAAACTTCTTTCCTAAGGAATAAAATATCTTATTAATACAGTTTGTTGTGGATGAGGTTTTACAAATAATTCAACATATCTATAAAGCATTACAAAAGAACAAAATGAAGAGATAATGTGTGTAGTTATACTATGACTTTTTTGACTATCTATATGACTAACTACGTTTTTGCTGTAAGGCACTTAGATAATAGATAACTACCTAACTAAAATATAACAAAACACATTATTAAATCAAAAACACATGCAGCTCTAGCTTACAAGCAGCCTAACAAAAAATGTTAAGGGCTATAAAGCTGTTCTTATGCTACTGAAAGAGATTTATAGTATGTCTCGTCAGTATAAGTGTAACTTTTTCTCATTTATCTGTAGACAGCACATATTTATATCAAATGAAAATACAAAGACTGAAAGCATGCACTAGAAGAGTTCACAGAGAAATAAAAAGTCAGTCTATGAAGAAATCATATGCAAAAATGTTTAACTCTAACTGTAACTATGCCTCAGAAATGTTAATGTAGGAAAGACAACTGGGACCGTGTGATTCTTTCATTATTTAAGCATAGGACAAGAAAGCTTAAACAAGACAGAAAAGCAGTTATTAGCAGAGAAACAATGCCTTCATATAGACAGGAATGAGCACTTACAAGATGAGACATAGATAAATAAATATCTGGAAGTGTGTATGAAGAGTCACTCCAACAGGACAGTTTGTGGACAAACAAATTACCTTCACTATCAGACAAGGTGCCCTGCAGATCATCCATTAGCACATAGCCACGCCCTCTTGAAGGATCTTCTCTGAGATGTTGCTGTTGAGGGTCTTGGAGGGACAAACATGACCCAAACTGATCACGGGAATCAGCAGATATGGGTGGGAGTGGACCCGCTGATGCCCGTGCCATACCCATTGGCTGACCCACTGGACTCAGTGGGCTCTCTTCCTCTGAGTTCTGTGCCACAATAGGAATACGTCCACGCCCACTTTGTACAATGGGCAGGCTTGTAGGTTTTGACCTGCCTGATGGAGCCTGGAAAGCTGAGGTTTCCGAGGAGGTGTCACCTTCTGCTTTAAGCCTCAGAGATGAACTTGAGGTATCCCTTTTAAGGGAAAGGTCAAGGCCATACACAGAGGAGGGTCTAGAGGAAGGCCGTGACCTACTTCCACTAGGGTAAGCAGAGTCTTCTCCTAAAGAGGACCTCATACCTGGGCTCAGGTTTAGGCTTTGGCCCAGATTGAGTGAACCTGCCAAATTGGCCCCAAGAGTAGAGCCCAGGTATTTCTGCTGTTCTGCAATGTTCTTGCGTAGCCCAAAGGTGATCTCATCCTGCATAAGTCTGCTTGATCTGGGAGAAGCACTACTGGACCCCAGGTAGCTACTATAGTCTGTTTCTAGAGCCCTGCTATCCTGGATGGAGGAGTACTTGCCTATGTTGCTGGTGTTTTTGTGTTTCTGGTAGAGCATAGATGTAGGGAGTTGCTTGGCAGCCTGTTTCTCTAAGGTAAGTCTACTGATGCTGTACTTTTCAGTTTTGGGGTAGGCCCTGTAGCCTCCACTAGACACTCCAGTGCTGGAGGTATAATGATGTGAGAGGCCAGCAAGCTGCTCCAAGCTTTCAGTGCCCCCTGTGCTTCTCCGGAACTCCTGTTTCAGTTGTTGTTTTAAAAGCTTTAGTTCAAATGGCTCTTCCATTGGGTCCTCTTCATCTTGAGCCTTACCATAAGAGTGAAGTCTAGAGGAGCTGCCCAGGTAGTCTGTCCCAACATCTGCAGCAGTGCGTCTCAGAAGGCGCTCTGCTTTGGCTAGCTCCCTCTCAGCAATGCCATAGCTGGCAGATGAAAGGCTACCAGTGCTTTTTGCAAGTTCTGCTGCATCTTCTAAAAGCATATAGCTTCTTGGCGTTTGATGTTGCTCTAAGTCTGCATAGAAGGAATCAGCGGATACATTTGACATAGGACTGACTGCCAAGCTGCCAGCATGCTCTTCTAGGCTATGCAAATCAAGGTGGTTACCATATTTTCCTCCTAAGTAAGATGATGTGTCATAGTTGGTGGACATTTTGGTAGAATCTAATTCAGAGAGGAGAGCAGCTTGTTGTCTGGCTTTCTGCTGGAGCAAAAGCATTTGGTGGTAGCTCTGTTGTTGGGAGGCAGTTAGAGAAGGAACCGAAGAGTAGATGGACTGGGATTGGTATGGTGACTGAGGCTGGTACAGGGACTGCTGATACTGTGGGTACTGGTACTGGGAATATGTTCCATACTGATCATGCTTGGTCTGTGGAGGAACAAATTCATCAAGTTCTGACTGTGGTGCAGTTCGTGGTCTCTCAAGCCCATGTCCGCTGACCTCCTCTCCAACTCTTGTTTCACGAATGTTACTCACCTCACTGTCAGACATGTAATCACGGTCCTCTGCAACACTCTGCAGATAGGCCCTTTCCCTCTTTTCCCTTTCTTTAAGCAATGCCTCCTTTCTTCGGTTAATGCCCATCTCCAGGTATCGCAGCTTGGCATCAATTTCCTTTTCTTCCTCATCTAGTTCAGCTTGCTTTTTACGCAGTTTGGAGGACTCTCTCTCAACCAAGTCTAGTTCACGGTCAATGTCCTGCAGGATTTTTGCTCGTGCCATGTTAGTGCTCCGGCAGAGACGGCGACGAGCTGAGCCAGTGCTGTAGGCTGCTTGACCAGCATTAACAGCTTCTTCCTCTGAAGGTGGGTTAGGAAGGGTCCTCTTAACCTTCTTTTGGGTGCCAGATGGAGTTCCACTTGGAGATCCCTTTCCCTTTGAATGACAAATAAAAAGAATTGTTAGTTCATAGGAATGACCGTAGTGTATTTGAGGCTTTAAAGTTGGTTTCATAAAAAAGAAACTTTAAAAACAAGCAATCACCACCTAAGTTTTCAAGTTCGAATGAGAATAAAGTTTAATGGTAAAAAGAAAAAGAGTTTCTAGAAGATTTTATTTGGTCATGTCAGACATGCCTTAAGGATGAGTAAACAAACACACACTCTGCTGCATTGACTTTAACGGCGCAAGCACTGAAAATATTAAAAAGGACATCTAACAAGTCAATGGCTACCAGGCCTAGGAAAACATTTGAAAAACAAAAAAATTGAAACTCAATGTAAGCTGAACAATGCCATGAAGATATTAAAAAAAAAACTTATATTAGCAAACAATTATGTAAAAAACAACTAAATAAGACATGCTGCTTCTTCTCACAAAACTTAAACAGTTACAGTAAAAAAAAAAAAAAAAGTATTGTATACTCACAGAGTAACCCTCAGAATACTGGAAATTTGCTGCTGCCCTTTCTTCAGCAGTGGGGCTCATGGGTTTGGGGTCAGACATTGACCTTTGTATGACCTTGGGAGCCCTAGGACTCGTTGGTGGACCTTTGGATAGATCAGTGGCTGAGTGCATTCTCTGTGGGCTTGTGTCTCCAAGGGATTTCTCATAAGACAAATACTCAAGGGATTTACTAGGGGATACACAGGGGGAAATTGGGGAGTATAGTACTTTGGGTGATTTGGGAGGACCTTGGGCAACCTGAAGAGTAGAGGCATCTGCTTTGAGGTGAGGAGACTGACCTATATCAAGTGGAGTGGGACGCCTCTTTGGAGAAGACGTTGTATCAGAGTCAGGATAATCTAATCTAGTATCTACCTGCACAGAGTGCCCCCTAAGTGTTCCTGCAGAGTCTGTTTGTACAGAGATTTCAGTTAGGGCCTGAACTGAAACAGCTCCTCTTTCAGCTGTGCCATTTTTACCACCACGTGACCTACTGCGTCTGCCTCGAGTGGGAACCTCCCATTCATCTTGGTCTTCATCATCTGTCTGAACACAGCTATCAACACTTTTTTTCATACTTTTCTTTTTCCTTCCTGCAGTGTAGACCTTTTCAGTATTATCCTCCTCATCGGTCTGGCAGCCACTGTCCATTTTTCTTTCTCCTGCCACAACAAGAGCCTCTGGCAGGACTTCAGCTGGATACATCTGCCTGAACTTCTGTTCTTCCAACTGCTGTCTGAGCTGTTCTTGGAGTCTCTGGATCTGCTCTAACTGCTCCTGTTGCTGAGCATAAGTTTCCTTTTGCATTAAAAGGTGGGCCTGTCTCTCCTCTTCCTGCTGACATAGTATTTGCTGTTTCATGGCCTGGAGTTCTTCCAGCTCCTTCTGCACAAGAATCTGTTCTTGCTCACGGAACCGCTGTATCTCCTGTCTCTCCCACTCAAGTTCTTCAGCCAAGCGCTGCTGCTTCATCTTCTCTAGCTCAAGAAACTCACGCTCCATCTGATACTGTCCATCTCCTGGAACCAAGGGTGAAGACAGAGCTTCTAAAGAGGCTGCAATTGCATCCAGTGAAGCATTTGTGTAGGTGTCCAGTGCTGCCACTGTAGTGACTGTTGAAACTACATCTGAGAGAGCTGTCGAAAGGCTAGCCTTTGAAACAACAGTCTCCAGATTTAATGGTAAGTCCCTTTGTTCTTCAGCTGTGGTTACAGTAATTGTAGAAAGAAAGCTGTGCGACCTAGTGAGGGGCTGATTCTGTTGATTCTGTGTTGACAGTGACGGCATAGTATCACTTGTGTGCATGCCTGACAGAGTATTGTAGGATGTGCTGAAGATAGAGCCAGGCTGGGTGGTTATGGCATACGTAGAAGGAACTGGTGCTGCTACAGAAGAATAAACAATACCATTGGAAGATCTTAGGACACTAGACACACCATAGTGGGTTCCAACTGCTGAAGTAATCCTGGCTTGTGTGTACTGTGGAACTGTTATTCCAATGCACACTCCTGTAGACTTGTTCGAATAGTCTACAGCCTCACCTGTTAAAAGGTTAATTTTGTTAGATTACAGTTCAGCACATACAAAAAGTGCAATGGTAACAGCATTGATATAACCATGCACCATTCCAGAGGAAAAATAAAATAACAAAAAGAATACCAGATAGCATGCAGTGACATGCAAAAAAAATAAAAAATAATAATATATAAAAAAATATATATATATTTATGTTGAGAGCATGCAAAATGACTTCCAAAAAAGAAATACATGCAGGCATACAAAAAAAATCAGCTTGGAATAAGTAGAGGTAACTCAAAATGATATCGAGAAGAAAGATCTTCAATGTCAAACTGACCTGCCACCAACATTTTTCCAGATGTCAGGTCTACAGCACCTTCAGTGGCCTCCTTGTAATCGTAACTATGCTTACTTTTATATAAGAAGAGACCAGCCTCTGCCAGGTTTGTGTCCGACATTGAGGGTTTAATACCACCAAGACCTCTCATACCATAAGGAGTACGATCGTATTGATAATGATCATCTCGGTAGCCAAAACGATCCTCTGGTAACGGAGCTGAAGGCTGTTGAGTTGTACAGCTGCTTGCAAAAGGAAGCTTGTAGACTACATCACAGCAAACTGCTCTTCTTCCAGCAGTAAGATCTACTGGTTTTCCATCATCCTCTGAAATTACAGCAGTGACCACCTCTGCAGCAGACCCATTCATTGTAACCACAGTTTGTGCAGGTTTTACTGTGGTGAGATCAACTGCACCGGATAAGCCAGTTTCTAGACGAGGGGGTATAGTTGCACAAATGCCATTGCCCGCAATTGTAGGAGGCATTGTTATAGGAACAGGTTTACCCATTGTTGTTGAGAGATTTATGGGTTTCTCTGGTTGAGAATCCACAGGTCTGTAAATAATTTGAGACACAGGCTCAAAGGATTTAGCTGTTGTAAGTTGGAGAGGCATTGATGTAGATAGAGATGCATCACTTCCATAAGCCACAGTGGCTGTGCACGTGAGGATGGTGATGTTGTCAGTAACCACAGACACAGAGGTAGTATCAGTGCTTAGGTTTACTACAGATGACTGCACAGCACTTTGCTGACGTACACCACTATCAATTGCAAGGGACTGTCGTCTTGACTCAGAGGAAGACAGATCCACACCTTTCATGGATGTCACTGAATCTATCTTTGGAGTACGGAGATCCACCACCTCACCAGGATGGTAGGCATAACCATTCTGCACCTGAGCTGGTTTTATGTTTTCTTGAGCAACAGAAACACCAGTGGCTCTTGGAATAGGACATGGAGGTGGTGTTCTTTCATGCACAACAGACACAGTGGTTCTTTGGACTTCAGTGGTAACTACCTGAACACCAACATTTGGAATAATTGACTGAGGCTGCGTTGAGGCTGAAATAGCCTCGTAGACATGACTCATGCTAGAAACTACCTTCTCTGGACCACATATTTCTTGACTTTCAATTGATTCAGTAATTCGTGTGAATGCCAATGGTACTCTAGTTGTTTGTGAAGGTGGAGGTGGTTGAGGTGGTGAAGGAGGTGGTTTATGAGGTGATTCTTGGCTAGGACGTATTGAGGCTTGGGTTGTGATCCCTTCTGTAGGTGAACCAGGCTGAGATGGCAAAGTAATAACAACATATGTGTCACGTAAAACCTTGCCAAACCTGGGTGATGTAGGGGACTTGAGAGGAGATGTGGTCTTACTTTCGGCAGAAGGACTCAGATTAAGGACACTATCTGCAGTGCTTGTAGTCAGTATGGTAGGTCTTGCAGGTGTTTGGGCTGTAAAGGGTGGCTGAGGACCAGCTATGGGTTTGGGAGCTATGGGAGGTTTAACAGTCTCCCCAGGTTTGTGACTGAATGTTAGGCCTGCAGGGATAGAGGATGGCTTAGGTGGTACAGGTGGAGGAACATGGGGCTTACAGCCTGAAGCAAGAGGCTGTCTTACTGGTACACTGTCGCCTGTGGTTGGCATACCAACTGGAGTAGTTCTTGGGGGAACCTGTGGAGGAGTCTTTTTGGGATAAACAGAGGGTTTGGGAAGTGTTGGAGGGGGTAAGGGTGGGGGAACAGGAATGTCTGCTTTTTCCAGAGATGCAGCTCTTCGTAGTGCTACTGGTTTGGGAGGAACTGGTGGAGCAGTTGATACTACACTAGGTACAGAGGGTACTATATACTGGGGTACTGTGGCCAAAGGTGATACACTTACAACTACTGGGGCTGATGTTACACTGGGAACTGGTACTGTAAAAGAGTCAATTTGACTAGGGGCTGATGACTTGGACAAGTCAACAACACCTGTCTGCTCAACTCCTACATCTTCCTGTGATTCATTTGAGACTGCAGGCAATGTTACTTCTCTTTGTAATGACAAATCATCTGCGACTGGCTCTGAGGCTGATGGTTTCTGGAAAGCCTTATCCACAAGTGGTTCTGGTTCAGTCTTTGTAACTGAAACTGTAGATTTCTCAGAGTCCTGTGCTTGATCAGCACTGCTCTCTTCACCAGATTCCTCTTCACCTGATGAGCACTGTGTCACTCTTAGATCAGGAATATGCAGTATTCTTCGTATGGGTGTTGGCTCGGCTTTTTCAACTAGGGCTATTGTTGTATCTTGTGCAGTGCCACTCATATCAGGACCTGCTTGAGTTGGACTGGTGCCTGGGGTTAGTACTGCTCTTTGCTTTTTCATAAGTTCCACATAGGCTGCTTCTGCATCTAATAATGGTCTTCCATCCTTCCCAGACTGACCTGTGGTGCTTGATGACATAGTGCTTTGCTCTTTGCTTGGGTCAGTTTCGGTCAATACAGTTTCTTCTTTAGGAATATCTTCTACTGACTTACTGTGTGTTATCTCCTGTTCCTTAAGCATAATTTCTTTCTTTCTTTGCATCATGTCCTCATAAACTTCATCAGGTGATCTCAGTGGTTTTTTGGGTTTCTCTGACACAAAAAGTTTATCTGATTTCTGCTCATGGGATGCATCATCAACAAGAGACTCATATGCATAATCTTCTATCAGCATGCCTCCATAAAGAGATTCTTTACCAGGTGGATGTTCCTTTCCATCATTAGTTGGAGATTTGGCCTTGAGCATAATCTCTTCATATGCCTCATCAGCACTTCTTAATGGATGTTTTCTCTTTTCTTTGGACTGACTATCAGCGTGTTGTTCATCTGTTGGAGAGTACAGTGAGACTGATGTTGGTAACTGATACACTTTTTGGACAGCAACAATCTTCTCTGGGAGAATCTCAAAGCTCTCTGGTTCTGACTCCATGCTTGGGGAGAGGTCTGAGCAGGAAGACCTGCGGAATTCCTCCATCTCTGCTTCTTGTCGTAGCTCTTCTGTGGGAGATGCATCCTCAATTGGTGAGAGGTTGCTTGGTGGAGTTTTGGGCCTTTCTCTCCTTCTCTGTGCCCTTATTTCTTCTTTGTCTTTCTTAGACTTTTTTCCTGTTCCTTTTTGTTTCTCCTGTTCTCTCAGAAGCTCTTCTTCTTCTCGCAGCTCTTCTTCCTCTGATGAATCCTCAATGGTAGGAAGCTGGCCTGACCGGTGCTTCGCTTTTCTCTGTTGCTTGCCTTCACCACTCGACCGAACATGACTTGAGCTGCTGCTGTCACTGTCTTCATCAAGAGAAGACAAAGATGTTGGAGATGTTCCTGGGGTGAAACTGGATGCATGTAAACTGGAAGAGCCTTCACCTCTTGACCTGTCATCAGGAGAGTCTGTAAGGCTCTCTAGCTCACCGTCATCTGATGTCTGACGTACAGTCGCTGTACTGTTGAGTTCAATTGTTTTAAAATGTCGTATACCAGCTCCACTGTCTACTGAAGGTTGTTCTCCTTTATCTAGTTCTTCAATTTTAGTTACAGAGATAATACTCTTTCGTTCAGGCTCATCTTCTGGACTGATACTGCTTTTCTTGAGAAGGCGTCTCCCTTTGGACAATTCACTTTTGTCCTTTTCATCTTTCTTTGCATTTTGTTCCATTCGAATCTTCTCTTGATCTTTAATTTTCCGTCTGGCAATGTTCTCCTCATCAGATGCATCCTCATCTGCACTCATCTCTATGATCTGCTTCCGTATGAAATCCTCCTCATCTATAGGGCTTTCCATTTCTACTTCCTTATCTCCAACAGTCTTTTTCCTTTGCAGTTTAGGTGAAGGTTCTCCCTCACTACTGTCCTCAAAAGAATCTCCTTGAATATCAGTTGGAACCAGAAGCTTTTTCCGCTCTTTTTTTGGTACATCAGTTTTTTGCTCTTGAGTTTCTCCATGTTGGTCATCCTCTGAGCTGAGTTCTGGAGACATTGGCAACACCTCCAGTCGACGCTTGACCTTTGGAGTTTCAGTTTGTGAATCTTCTTTAGATGTTGTCTGAGCCTCTAGTATTGGAAGGACGGTGCTTTCCAACTTGGCCAGGTCTGAAGGACTCGTCGGGCTTCTTTCTTTCTCTTTCTCACCAGGCTTCCTCAGTAGCTCACTCTCTTTCACTGGAACAGAAGCCTCTTCTTTATTCTACAAAACAGGAACAAATATTAGAATTTTACAAGCTACAATTTCAACCATAATAAAAGCATGCATTATATTTATAAGAGTAATATGAACTACATAAGATAAACATTGTTTTTTTTTCAGGTGTCTAGACAATGAACCAAATTTTACTATAATTTATCTATACCTCTACCTGAGATTTATCTATACCTCTACATGAGATCAACTGCAGGATACTGTAAGTGTCTACACAATGAACCTAGTTTATCTACAATATATCTATACCTCTACAACTACATGTACAGTTACCTCTCCGGATTCATCAATTTCATTAGACTTTATCAATGGCTGTAGCACATCATCCAGTTTTTCTTGTGGTTCAGAGGTAAATTTCCCCTCCTCTGATTTGTTTTTTTCCTGTTGGCTACATGTAAATGGTGGGGAGACTACTTCTACATTATGGTCTGAGCTACGGGGCACACAATTAGCTGTAGATTCAAGTTTAGTGTTTTTGTTAACTTTCAGGTCAGTTACAAACAGTGATTTTTCCATCAGCTCCTCACTGGCTAATTTATCCTTCATACTAGATGCAGTAGATGTTACAGCAGGTGTCTGAGCTTGTTGTTTACACTGCAACTCTTCAGGCTTATTCTCAATTACTGATTTTTCATCTTCATGCTTACCAACCACCAGGGATGGGGGGACTTGCATTTTCTGGTCAGTAAGACCCTTTGGCATGACAGATTGTTCTAGATCTTTTTCTGTCACAGAGTCTGGAACCTGCCAAATATCCTGTTCTGGCAATATTTTTTCTATCATATCATTCACAGCAGGGATATGGACTTGTTGTGTAGACTGCATCTCTTCAGGCTTAATCTCAATTATTGCTTTTATGTCTTCATTCTGACTAACAACAGGGGAGGAGGGGACCCCTATTTTCTGCTCAGTAAAACCACTTGGGATAACAGACTGTTCTAGAGCTTTTTCTGTCACAGTGTTTGGAATTTTCTTCTCTTCTGGTACTTTTTTTTCTAAAATCTGTGAAGCATTATTATTATTATTATTAACAGATGACAGTTCATCTTTAATGTCTTTACATTCTTTCTCATTCTCTGTAAAAACATCACCTGACTCTGTGTTTTGCTCACATACTTTCTCTGTTTCTGACATTTTTTTTTCTGGTTCAGGAGCAGCTTCTTGAAGGGCTAGAGGGTTCGTATCTCCCATCTTTTTCTCATCTATATTTTTATCTGGAGTAATCTCTTGCTCAGAGAAAGTGCTTTCAGAACTAAATTTAAATTTTATGTTGTCAGTCAAAGTCTTGAGAGTGACTTTTTGCTTGGCGTTCTCGAGGATCTCTAAATCTCCACCTGCTTGATCTGACATACATTTTTTCAGCACTATTTTATCTGTGCTGATCAGTTCCTTTTCCAGTGGCTTATCCTCTTTTTCTACACAGAGCTCTTTAATGCAGTGATCCTTTGAGTTATATTTACTAGCATTTTCATCTCCACTTGCCAATACTTCTTCTGTGAAGTTGAGTTCAGTAACTGGAGATGGAGAGAGCTCATCTAATTGTGTCTGTGATCTGTCTTTTATCTTATCTTCTGTTAGACTTTTTTCAGAATTCTCATCATTATTATCTACAGAAATATAATTTTCCATAAGACTAGAATCTTTGCTAGTGACTTCTGAGTTTTCTGACGGATCTTTCATCTCTGTCATTTGTACTATAAGCTCTTCTTTTTGACATACATTTACATAATTTTGGGGGTTTAATTGTGCGGTTTCTGTAACCTGCTCTTCTGTTAATTCATTATCTAAAATGGAGCTATTTTGAGCTATGATCCCATTTTCAAGTTGATCTGCTTGATTTTCTGGCTCTGTAGATTCTTCCTGATATGCAATATCACAGGACGGCTGATCATCACAGTGCTCACTGGACTCAATCCCTGGTGCCTCAATTTGCACAGAGGCCTCAGGTTTCCTCTCTGGCACATCCCCTATGCTACTTTGATCAGGATCAGTAGTTGCTGTCTCGATAGAGCTTTCCTTTACAGGCATGTTATCTACCGTATCGACATTTGAGGGTGGTGCAAGCTCTTCAGATTGGTTCTCTGTAGTCTGACTATGGGGTTCCTTGCTTATAGGAGAGCCTGCATTGAACTCTGTCATTTTGATCTCTGTGGCTGGCTCTGATGTCTCAGTGGATTGTGGCTCTATTTCTTTTTCTGAAATGGCTTCCATGTTACTAACCAGAAGGGTCTGAATAACATTATCAATTATAGGTGCTTCCTGGCTGCTTTCAGGCTTCATTTCAAACGTATTAGCATATTCTTGCTTTTGGACCTGGCACGGTTCTGGCTCACTTTTCTCTGTATTCTGTACCTCTGCATTGTCCTCAGTTTGTTCTACAGTTTCCGGCTGTTCTACATCTGCTCCAATAACATCTGCTGTCTCTTTTAAAGTATGAGGTAAAAGAGGGGCATCTTCCTTAACTATTCGCTCAGTTATAGTTGCTATGCCCTCTGTGTTTTCATTTAGGGTCCCAGGTGCTTGATCTTTGCTCTCCTTTGGTACTACCTGTGTACTCGTCTGTATTGGCTCTGCTGTAACCCCTTGTTCTGCATCTGTATTTTTGACATCTTTAGCATCAACTTTGGCTGAGACTGGCTCAGACTTCTCAGCTGGGGCCTGAGTTATGCTGGGCATCCGTGTTAGCCCTTTGGCAGGGGTGGCACTGGCAGTAGGTGCAGGAGAGGAAGGGGTGGAGGATGCAGCACAGGCTGGGGAGGAGGGAGGGGTGGGTTCATGTTTGGCTGGTAGCTTGGATGGAGAAGGGGGAGGTGGCATATCCCCAAGTTGCCCAGAGAGAGCCCTTTGGGTCTGGCAGTTTAGGCAGAGCCATTCTTTCTGTAAAAAAAAAAAAAAGGAATAATACCAGATTTGAGATGATGTATTGAAACTTTAGGTGCCCAATACATTTATTGCTTCTGATTCAGAGATTTTTCCATGTTGCACAATACATTTAACAAATAAACCTCTAATACTACAGCAGAGGATAACTCACTCTATTTCTGGAGTATTTTTCAAATGTATGTAGCTTAAGAGATTGTTTATTTATTATTAATAGTAAAGGGATGAACCTTTATCAGTTCAGTGTCCTGTTCAGCAAAAACTAAACCTCAACAGTTAACAGATGCTAGTGAATATGTAGAGTGAATGCATATGTGTGATTAAGCAACTTTAAGCTGTGTGGATATTGCATGGATATACTGTATGGTATTCCTCCAAATAAAAGTAAGCTACACAAAATTATCGTTTTACAGACAATTAAATCTGTTAACAAACACATTGGAAAATGCAATAAAGGAAATGTGGTCTATAGTTGTTCTAGCATCCTTTCATCATAATTTCCTTGTGAGACCACATGGGAAAAAATTCCATCCCCACTTAAGCTGTGACTGAGATTTGAACACAGCTCAATTAAAACTAACAACTGTTTATAACCGTTTCCCCAATATTCCAGCCCACAGGAATCTATTTAGACGGATTTCAAATATGTATTTTCCAAAGAAAAACACTGGAGTGAAATGTACTGGACCTTGTGACGTCAAGCAGTGCACTCCATGACACTGAATGCACCACAAATGGCAACGTCAGAGATGAATATTACATGTTTGTGGGGGATGCAGATGCCACATGCAGGCAGTCCTCTCATGGGGAATCATGCCGACTCGCTGACGTAAATTCAGAGCGATCTATGTTAGGCTTCAGCGCTGAGGCATGCTTAGCTACGTTTTGGTTCTCCAGTGGCCTTGCTGCAGGGTTTAGTCTAAATCTAGAGGAGGTCAGGGATCCCTGTGCCACGCAAGGGCAGAGATACTCTGAGATAAGGAAATTCGTACTATACCCAAGTTATATGGCAAGACCCATTACTGTATTTGGTGTGCAGAGACAAAGTTCAAGGACAAAGACATACAATCCTAATGAAACCCTATAAGATGAAAGAGTCATGTACTTGTAACCTTATGAAAGGTACTTGTATTTCAACATTATGCAGAAAGGTACATCAGAAGAGAGGGAAATATTAACCTATCTAAGGAAAAAATGACAACTACAAATCAAGGAAATCAGGAAAGCAAATATGTAAAGACTTTCAAACAGTCTGGTCATACACTGCACTAAAGTTCCCTGAATCGCATTACTGCCAATTACTAAAATAAGTTCTAATGCAGCTTGAAACTGGAACTTGGACTTGAAAATTAAACTCCTTTTTATGCAATTCATCAGGAACAAAGCGATCTGCCCATGTGCCATATAACAAATGACAAGATCAGATAGAGAATGAAAACAAATCTATTTGACTCAAAGGTTACTGACTTCAATTATAGTATGAAACATCAATTTTGATTCCTTTTATTCAATCTCTTGCTACTAACAGCTAACCACCTCTGCATGTTGGCATACTCATGTATTTCAAAAAGCACTAAGATTTACTTCAGCAGCCTCAGAGGTGAAGAGACTGTAGCTGATGCGAAATAATGAGAGTCCAGTCAGTCACACGATTTGTGACT
>JAUMHR010000047.1:5577408-5592050 GCA_032361145.1 Enteromius fasciolatus | reverse complement strand
TTCAGCAGCCTCAGAGGTGAAGAGACTGTAGCTGATGCGAAATAATGAGAGTCCAGTCAGTCACACGATTTGTGACTTGAGCTGAAACCAGCGCTTGTCTTCTCACCACTCATTCTTTCATACTGCTGAGTTTGCAGACAGGAATATCAGACAAAGCTACATTAAGTTTTTTTTTTGGTTTTTTATGAGGGCCTATATAATCTATGCCAGACTTCTTTAGAGCATCTCAGGATGCTGATAAGGGAATTTATCTGAGATTGATTACAGATTATTTGAAATAGAAACTTTGTATGTATAGGAAAAAAAGGAAATGCTTGTTAAGGGAACAGTCCATTCTCAATCTCGTATCTTTTTCAAAGGAAGCATATCCCATGAGGTTTGAATAAAAAAAAGCAGTATTTGTGAAAATGGAAATTCCAAAAAGCACAGTAGGAAAAAAAAAATCCCATCCTTACTCCCTAAGAAAATCATGTTTTGTTTTATTGTGGTACCATTTCAAAATGGAAAATTTTAGCTTCTTGATTACAAAAGGTGATATAAACAGGTTTTCTTACATAGATTTACGCTCTTCCTTTTATGGGAGATGCCCCTGCCTGATCTGATCGAAGTTTCCATTTCTGTCAGTCAGGAAAATGTGCTTTACAATCCCTATCCAATGAGCACAGATGGGTGTGCTTGCTCTCAAAGCCAGAATGTGTGCCTGTGTGAAATCTGTCAATAAAGGTGTGAAACTGAGCTAAATTTACTAAAAGCACAAAGACTACCACAGACTTATTTTGCTAATGCAATACAAACCTACCATGAATCGTAGTTTCCATCCATGGGTTCTTTACCAATTGTTATTACTATGGCAATACCTTCATTCAGATGCTTTGCGAATCCTTGTCCTTTTCATTTCTGTCAAATTTGCCACCGTTTTGTTTAAAGGGCTAGTAATGTAGGACTATCAAAACTATAATAGTAACTGTAAGTATACTGTAAGCTTATCCAGATTCAGATACATGTAATAAGCCTTTTTATTTGATTTATCAAATGTGTCCAAATGAAGTATTCAAGTCAAAGGGTTTTAATTTTCTGTCATAAATGCACAATAGGCAAACAAATAGGAAGTCACATTTTCTCAATAACCTTTCCACACGCTCCTCCAAATTCTAATATTCACCGCCTCCTCTCTCACTCTCAATGCTCTTTCTTCCTCTCCTCCTCTCACATCCGCCACCCCTCTTCCTTTCCTTATTAGCTAGCTACAGTAGGTCTGTGTGAGGTTCAAACTTCCTGTAAGACTCTGAGCTGGCACCATACTGATTTCCTGGTGCTGCGTGTACGGTTTAAATGTGCCAGTGTTCATTATACTAAGTGTCTGATGTTAACACATTAAGGGATACACATTAAAATTTGAGTCAGCAAAACATGTGCGTTTCTCAGTGGTGAGATTGCCGTCTTTGTACTCTTGGTTCAGAGCTTGGTTTAACAGAAAGGGTGCCTCTAAAAACATCTAAAAATAAGACCTCTTTCAAAACATCAGGGACAGGATGGCACGTGGTGGACACTGCAGGAACACGTCTGGTCTAAAAGAGAGCCTTTTGAGCTCAAAGGAAACACACACAGTCACATACACAGCAATAAAAGCTTGCTGCCACAACAAGGAACATCTCCCATAATGTCCTGCAGTCATTCTTGGCTCTGCCTCTACCACTCTGGCTATTTTTTCCTCAACGTACAAGAGAGTAAAGAGGCACAGTTTTGACTGCGAGCCAGACAGACACGTAGAATAAAATACAGATAGACTGGACAATTTAAGTCACACTGCACGATTAAGCCAACAATAAGTAATGAGTATCCGAAACTCCAGATAGAACCAAAAAAGTGGTGCCTTAGCAAGACAGGATATTCACATGGACACACCGTCCTGTCGATTAAGAGACTTGGAGATGTTATTCAGAAATGCAGGCTAGAAATCAGAAGATTGCTAAAGATAAACAAAGCAAACATCACAATCAAACAGACAGGCGGATAGATCTCCATGGCGATGGAAGGCACACAGACACACACGTCTGTACACATTATATAAAAGTGATCAAATAGACAGATTGGGAGACGGCACTGTAGCTATGGGAACAGAACAAGCAGACAGAGGAAGGTTGAGCAGCTCTTTAAAGAGGATATGAAGTGTTCAGGCTGAAGTATTAGGAAGAATTAAAGAGTTTAACTTTTCATTTCTAGGCACAAATTTAAAGAGACTTGCAAATTTGGGAGATTCTGCAATCCAGCTGATCAGTACATATTATTATTTTTATTTGATGAAGAGAGTGAAAGAAACATTTTTGGCAACACTCTACTTAAAGCCTTTATATATAAAGCATTATAAAAGTAGTTTTAATGCATTCATTATGCCATTATGCCTTAAAATGCATTGTACAATCTCACGTACAGTATAATCGCAACCCCAGTTAAGACATTATAACGCTGATCAATTTATTGTTTTACTGTGCATTTTAAATATATAATGTATTGATTAATTAATTATAATGCAATATAGCTCCTTTAATAACACTTAAGAATGCGTTATACATAAATGCTTTAAGTAAAGTGTTACTACATTTTTTTACTTTGGAATAATTTGCAATGATGAATCATGCCCATTTAGACAAGGAACACATATTTAGAAAGTAAAATACATTTACTTTTGACTTGTATGAAAATTTAAACTGCTGAAATGCATTTTGACAAAATTATTCTCTCTGTCGAAATGCATCCTTTTTATCAAGGCTAAATCAAATCAGGTCAAAGAAAGGCGATCACGCCTGCTATGCAGCTATAGAGAGACAGCATGAAGCAGTTCTGGCTGCTGGATGCTCAGATTCAGGGAGGTGGTTGATTATGTAAAACTGTGGTGTTTTGCTTTGAGGGAGGCCACGCAGTGCTGTATGTGACCCCAGGCTGGAAATACTGAGAAAGGGGAGTCAGCTAAATCTGTTACGCTGGTGGAGTGGGAGGTGGATGGGTCACAGGCAGACTGAGTGTGCGGGCAAAACCTTGGAGAATAGAGGCATGGCAAAAGACAAACAACATGCACTTTATTTCTTGTTACACTGAGCTGTAACTGTATGCATGGAATGAATGGGTCATCTTTGAGGTGGGGGTGCACTGTGGGGAGGGATGACACATCAGGTGGCTGGCAAGTGACTCAAAGCCTAAGGCAGATGGCCAACCAAAAAAAAGAAAAAACAACAACACCCCAGAGTGTGAAATCTAATCCCTGGTCCAGTTCTCTATGGGACTGTTGTAAAACAGTCAACACTGTGCAACACAGAAAAAGCGTCACACCTGATTTGTCCAACAATGCCTACCTCATTAGCGATGTTGAAGTGCTTATGAGCTAAAATGACATGTGCCACTTTCCACAGACCTGCCAATTACGGATTTGGACCACTAAAAACACTGATTTAGTAGTTGAACAAAAGAATCTGATAAGAGACTGTGGATACACTTTAATTAAATGTAATGGGTTAAACACTGTCAAGCTAAAGGAATATTTAACCACAGCATTGGTTAACACACATATAAAAGTATATTTAGTACAAAAAAGAGTGTATTTAATAAAAATATATAATAAATAATTATATATTATACTGTAAAATATATTTAATACATAAACATACAAATATACGTATAATTAATAATAATAGCACTTAAATTTAATATGTAAAACTGAGTAATATTTCAGCTGCAAAATATACTTGTTAAGGGTTTATGGAATTACATTAGTTTTAAAACTGGATATACAGTAACTATAAATAGAAAGATTTTTTTCACACTAAAATTATGCATGCATTTTGGCCTTAACCCTATTTACTTCTGTTATGCCTCACTGTAACTGAGATACTTGATTTTGTGCAAAGGACATACATCGAACATGAAATGACATTAGAGGTTATTAACGTTATAACACAAGCGCTGTTGCTTGAGCTCAACTTACATTGGACCTGAAATGTTCCTGCAAGGCTTGAGCAAAATGTTCATTTAAATAAATAGGGCATGTAAGATTCTGGGCCGATTCTTAAATGCTTTGAATTTTACATTACACATAGACTGTGATGGTCTAGGGAACATTTCCAGCCTTCTTCAAAACAACAAGCGAGAAATGCCAAGAATGAAGATGGAGAAAAACAGAGACAGAATGGGAGTTTTAGAAGATTCTAATTCAAGTCATATAAATCCATGGAGGAGGATGGAATGAGGCAGAGGAGCAGCGCCACAAGGATTTCCAGTCAAAAATGTAATGAAGAAAGCGTGTTGCCACTAGAGAAATAAGTAAGAGAAACAACCAAGATAAATGTAGATAATATTTAAAAGCTAAAGTGTGTCATATTAAACCCTTAATATTTTAAAATATGGCCCTTAAGTGGCTTTTAGAAAAACTCCGCTGTTGCCCTTTAAATCCTGTTAGCTCAAACAGATTACTACACAAACTCTCACATGCCTGCTCGTCCCACATTGTCACAGTAGCACAAGTAGTGTTGAAATCTCACAGGAAGAGAGAGACAGAGACAGAGACTAAATCTAATCTCAAGTGAGGATGTTCTTCAAATGGAAGCACTTCAGCACAGATCCTGATAACGCAATTTTGTACGGCCTTGAGCCTTTTTAATCAGGACGATCTGAGGAATAAACAACACACTGCAAAGGCATGTAGTCTCATGCATTAACGTCTACTATAATAAGGCCTGGCTACAGTTAAAAATGACAGGGCTGTCTCTGCTTTCAGTTCTGGTTTAAGCTAAATGGGGATCAGTGTTGTCAGCCATCTTGGTAGGGTACTCTTGACTGTATAATAAGTCGTTGGCTGCACCATGTGAGGTGAAACCAGATGTACATGCTCAAGCTAATCTGCTTGGAAAACCTGAAATAGACTCACGGGATTACAGAGAGAATGAGCAACCCGGTGTACAAACCCACGATCAAACACAGGGGGTGTTTTACACGTGAGAGCCATCAAAGGCCGCGGCGCGGAGGTCAAAGTATGTCAGCTTAGCATAACCTGTTCATACGGATGGAAGAACACGTGATGTTCCCTTGAGGAATGTTATAATTTGTTTAAAGACGTGCTCTCGCTTGGAATAACAATTCTTGTGGTAAAGAAAGATTTACCACACTAAGCAGAACATTTTATTTCACACACAAAAAACACGCACTGTGTAATAATGATACTATTATTAACCACCCCTACCGCAAAATGCACCAGAATATACCCGATTAGGCTTGTTCTGCAGCAATTGATTTGGTTACCAGTTTAATTTAGTGGCTTCTTTCCATATGAGAAACACTGCAAGATTGTATGTCGGAGGACAAAACTTTAAATGAGTACATTTAAATGATCATAGTCAGTTAAATACACTTACATTAAAAAAATAAAACACACACACACTGTGAGATTTTCACTGTGATACAGCTCCAGGAAGACAACTTTGTGTCCCATAGGAGACAATTATTAGCTCTGAGTCACACAGGCAGTTACCCTCACCTGACAGACTGATGTTGACACACCGGTCTGCATGCAAGTGTTGCTCTACACAGCCAAAGCACAAAGAGCAAAAGCCTTTTTGCAACTTTATCAGGTCTGGGAAGAAAAAAGTACAATTTCTATTTTAAAACCTGATATTTCCAGGTTTTGCAAGATTGTGGGAACCCAGTAATTAGCTACTATACATTATAATTTAGTAGGTAATTATAGAATATATAGTAACTAATTATAGAACCTAATAAATCAACAAACGTCCTCGATATGTAGATACTTTATCTAGTGAAATTGTGCTAATATGAATCATAAAGTGACAGAAAATTTTAATGTAATATAATAGATATAGTTAACCTAAAAAATTTAATTAAATCTTCAAGAGGTTGAGTAAATGGTCCTCTGCTCATTTTTAAAACATACCTCCCTACCTTCTGAGTTCGCTAAAAAGCAAAGGTTAATTTCCAACAGGAAGCAAGTCGGTGAGTCATCTGAGATGGGATCAGACTAGGAGTGCAGACACATTTTTAAACACATTCACTCGAAGAGGCTCAGAGTGCATTGGATTACACAGTGAAGTGTCAAGCTTTTTAAGTAAACAAGGACAGGAATGATGAGACTTATGTATAATGCAACAGAACAATAAAAACTTCAAAGAGCAACAGCAAAAGGCCATTCTCCAGAGAATGCTTGAACTGTATATCACCTGTAGATCACTATTGTAAATCACACCTTTTTGATCACCATAAAAAAAGAGCACATACAGTGTGTACACTATGAAAATTAACCAAAAAAAACATGTTGACTTATCTTGTTCACAGGCGCACATACAAATTCTCGTCCAATAAAATGCCCTGTAGAATAAGCATGTCCCATCCTCCTAAACTATAAATACCACCTGCCTACAACAAGCAAATGCAAGCTGCATACATAGACTTTTAGTGTTGCCGGCTGTGATGAAAAACTAAAAGCTACAGGCAGCTAAAAACAGAAAGAAGCCCTTTGAGGTGTTCCGGCTCGACTTCCTGTTTTAATAGAAAATACACCAATAATGAATTGCTCCAAAACACTTTAACAAAGGAGCTGCAGCAGAACTCTTACCTCTGAGAGATGTGGAGTGGGGTTGAATCCACACAGGTTGCACACAGTCTTCTGGCACTCTGTGCAGGTGCTATGGTTGGGAATCTCCCCTGATCCCACGTTCAACTTCACTTTACAGAGAGGACAGCAGGACTGGGCCTCAGAGCCTGAAACTGGAGTTGGAGGCTCCTCTACTTTTGTCGATTTTGGAGGAGGCACCTCCGCTGATGTTTTTCCTTCAGCAGCTTTAGGTTTTGGAGATGCTGTGTCTTTGGAATAAGCAGGTGGTGTGTCGGGAGGTGACTCTGAGCCTGAGTCAGGGGGGGATCCAGGAGGGGAGTCTGCTTCAGACCCAACTGGGGAATCGGGGGGCGATCCTGGAGGAGATTCTGGCTTTGATTCCTCCCCAGAAATAAGATTGGTGGCAGAGCTCAGGATGGAAGTGCCAAAACCAAACATCTTTCCAGACATGCTCTCCGCAGACTGAGAACTTGCTGGTGTAGGTTTAGCTGACTCTGTAAGACCACTGAATCCACTGAAGAGTTTTCCAGTGACCGACTCGCTGGTCTGAGCAGCAGAGCCAGCCTGAGGTTTGGACGACCCACCAAAACCACTAAAGAGTTTTCCTGTGACTGACTCAGTAGCCTGGGCACTTGGAGAGGGTTTTGTCACCTCTGTCAATCCTCCCAGACCAAATCCTCCAAAAAATCCCCCTCCATCTTGTTTAGGAGTAGTCTTTGCAGGAGAAGGCTGAGGACTACCTTTTGGGCTCTGTGAAGGTTTTTGAAGAGGTGGAGGCTGTCCACGCTTGGCCCCTAGTTGTCCAGGTTGAGGTCCCTGCTGTGGTCCAGATTTTGGTGTGGTTGGAGGTGTACTTCCTTTCCCTGTATCAGCAATACTCTGTTGTTTGGTCAGCACTGGGGGCTTCTTCCCTGGCTCACCCTTAGAGGGAGATCCAGACGGTGGCTCTTTCCTTTGTGGGGAGGGAGGTGCAGAAACCTGCTTGGGGGGCTGTTTCATCATTGGAGGTCCAGGAGGCTCCATGCCCCCCACCGCCCGCTGCATCTGACAGTTCAGACACAACCATTCCTTACCCTGTGGAAACAAACAGCGAATGTCAAGGCACATGAAAGCAGATGCAGCAAATAGCATTTCTGTAAGAATATTGATTAGAATTTGCATTACCTCAAGCTAATTAGAAAATAGCAATCAAAATATTTTCATTTACATAGCCAGAAACACTCAGTATGCAATTTGTGGAGAACTTTATTCTATGTAATCCTTTATTCTTACTGGATTGATTAGTAAGCTCTGAAAGCCATGGATTTCTGATTAAATTATATGAATAACATTTAATTTACTTTATTGTTAGTTCATTTTAAAATCCTTTTAAAAACAACACCAATACTGTACACTCATCACTGTGTGAGTAATACTGTTTTTCTCTCGAACACTGACTAGGAATAATGCCAAACGTCTGTATATTCACTGCCTTTATAAATGATGAATGTGGTTTCTAAACACATTGAAAAACAACTTCCTCCACTTCCTGTCTGAGTGATGAAAGTGACCTTGATAATCTTCCACCTTCTGTGCCAATATTTTTCTCCCAAACTCATGGATGAGAGGAATTAGTGCAAGCTGCATTTTAGTCAGAACCAAAGAAGGGTTATTATAACAAAACCCTGCAGCTTTAATGAACAAATCTGAACTGATTTTGCTGATGTCTTCAAAGAAAGACTAGAATAATAGAGCCTTGTAGATTGTGTATGAAAAGCTGCCAATATTTGCCACTCTTATCTACATCTGGGTAAAAAGTAAGGCCAGTGTGAGATCCATGCAAGTGATGTAGTAAAGGCAGCAGATTTGTCTCTTACCGCTGAGTCTGGTGGACTGAAGCCGCACAGGCTGCACACCTGCTGTTTGCACTGAGTGCAGGTGTTGTAGTTGGGTGGCTGGTCTTTAGCCTGCAGATTCAGCACTGTAGAATTACAAAGAGGACACATTGCTTTTCCTTGAGCCCCTGGCCCAGGTTTACCCTGCTGTTGAGGTCCACTAGGTTTTGCTGCAACTCCTGGACCAGGCTTCCCAGGTCCTTGTTGCTGGGGGCCTTGTCCCCCAGGTTTGGGTCCTTGCTGTTGAGGTCCTGGTCCACCAGGTTTAGGTCCCTGCTGTTGGGCTCCTGGTCCCCCAGGTTTGGGTCCCTGTTGAGGCCCTGGTCCACCAGGTTTAGGTCCCTGCTGTTGGGGTCCTGGTCCACCAGGTTTAGGTCCCTGCTGTTGGGGTCCTGGTCCACCAGGTTTGGGTCCCTGTTGGGGTCCAGGTCCCCCAGGTTTAGGTCCCTGCTGTTGGGGTCCTGGTCCACCAGGTTTGGGTCCCTGTTGAGGTCCCGGTCCACCAGGTTTGGGTCCTTGTTGTTGGGGACCAGGACCTCCAGGTTTACCTTCAGGTCCCTGTCCTTTAGGTGGACCTTGCTGAGGTGGCTTACCCCCTTGCTGCGGAGGACCCTTCCCCGCTCCACTCTGTGGGCCAGGAGACTTTCCTTCTGTCTTTGCTGGCACCTCTTCCTCATCATCACCAAACAAACTAAACTTTGGGATGTTGGCAGAGGAGACAGCAGAAGAGACTGCACTAAGGGGGTTGGCACCACTCAAAAAGCCAGATGAGAACATGCCAGTTCGTGCTTGTTCTGGATCTTTAGGCTCTTGCCGGAAACGGGACTCGAGGAGGCTGAGGGAGGAGGGGCTCCGTCCAGGCTTTGGCTTGGGAGGCGGCCCCTCTCCAAAGGCATCTACAGTCCGACTTTTACTGAGACCTGCTGGGACTCTGGTGCCACCAGCTTGACTCTCTGGTGGCCTGTGGAGTGAACAGACATAAGATCAACTTCACATTCATTAGCCTCAAGTCAACATAGATTTAGAAAAATTCCTGATTAACTGAAATGTACTTTATTTACTTAAGAACTATTCTGGATAAATTCCAAAAATACATTTCAAAGGCCATTGCAAATTATTCAGGCAATCAATCAAGCAAAATTAATGCAGCAGAAAAATGTGAATCTAAAATGGGCTCCATGGTCAAAATGTAAGATTCACATTACATGTGCAGTTTACTACTGTTGTATGTGAATAATTTAACTAGTTTATTAATTTTAAGAAACAGCAGAAAGAAAAAACAAATAACAATATGTCAAAAACAAAGTTAATTGTCTATGTTTTTTCACAATGTAATGTGACAAAGGCTGTCTAAGGATGCACCTGATCTTAAAGCCACAAAAAAGGCCAACATCTCAAATTATATACTAATGATTAGGGCTTTAATAAATAGTTTTCCTGTATTTGGGCTATAATTTGGTTTTTGGCACAATTTTACTATAATTAAATTTCTATGCATCACTATTGTTAGCTCAATGACTGTTCAGCACAGC
Source organism: Enteromius fasciolatus (assembly GCA_032361145.1). Lineage (NCBI taxonomy): Eukaryota > Metazoa > Chordata > Actinopteri > Cypriniformes > Cyprinidae > Enteromius > Enteromius fasciolatus. The sequence continues at coordinate 5,582,028 of JAUMHR010000047.1, read as the reverse complement.
ATTTTAAAGTGTTAGTGGTTCCCATGGGCGTTATTTTACATATATGTGAGCGTTCAGTCATTCAGCCACCCATAAAAGATCATCACGCCACGTCCAATATTCGTATAGTTTCTGGTGAAGAGGCGCTTTTCACTTAGGCATCTCTGCAAGCGTTTCAGCACCACGGACAGCGAACAACCTATAATATATGTAACTGTAACACGGTCCTTGTTTTCAGGTGTAATACTACACGCACGCGTCCCAAAAATAAGCAAAAGCGATCAATGAGCATGATGACATGATGGCATTTGTGCTTGCGGTGCTATATTTAGTCATATTAATATTTATACCCCCTCCCCCCATTTGCGCTTGGGTAAAAATAACACATTTAAGCCTAAGCAACTTTAAAGCCACGATTCAATTAGCTTACGAATGAGATCATGTCAAAGGGAACGTCGATCGCGTGCTTTCAAGTGATCGAATTTTCATAGACTTGTGTTATTCTCAGACAGTGTTTTCCAAAGCTGCTCATGACATCACCTACACAGCCCATAGGAGGAAGATGGAGTGTGCATGGAGAACGCAACGGATATCTGGATACACAGAGAACGGAAATTTGACAGTTTGGACTTATATTTTTCAAAGAAATGCTTATTTGAATTCAATCTTTTACCTGCTGCCTTGCATGTATTGAATAAAGCGGTTTAAAGAAAGCTACATTCATTAAAACACTATGCACATCCACTGTGCACATACAGTGACCCACCATATTAACGATGATGACACTAATTATAAAAAATGCGTTTCGTTCAAATCAGCGATAGTTCCACCCACACTTACAGCTATAAAACATAAGCGCACTAAGGAGGTAGTGAATTGCAATCATATGCATTGCTGAAATTGGGCTGGATTAAATATCTCGCTATAAAACGGCCGTAAACATGCAGCAAGAGCGTGAATGGGTGTGATCATGTTTTGCATCGGTGCTGCTGTCGTGATGTGCCAACCTGCAGTGCTCTGATCAAAACACAAGCACATCATAGACCCGTCCGACACGAGCGCTCGAGCGCTCGGGCACTGGAGGGACGGACATCATCATCGTGATTACGGCATACATTTATAGACACTTCAACTTGCCTGGACTGCGCTTTGGCCATAGCGGCCACAAGCTGCTTTCTTTCCTCCTCAGACAGATTACTGAGGTCTGCCTCTACCCCAGCAGGCATCTGGATGAAGCCACCCTTCCCATCAGGTGCGAGTCCCGCTGGTAATCCAGCAAGCGCCCCTTCGCCGCCTTCTAGGCTCGCTTCGTTCCCCATGATCGACCCCTTTCCTTTTTAATCCCCCTCCCTGCAGCTAATTACGCGGCGTTGCGGCTCTTAATGTCCGGAGTAAGGCGACGGTGTCGGTATCCGCGGTTGTTTCGGATGCATGGCGTTTTATTTTTCCATTTCAGTCGAGGGTCTCTGTGGCGATAACGCGCATCCCGAGAGCAGAGCCTCTCCGTGCGGGTGTAGGTCTAGAGTTGTGCGCCTCCCTCTTCCATCCATCCAACGCGCATGTCCCGCCCCTCACAGGTGATCATAAGACGTCGCCGTTGAAAAAAACGGAATTAAAGGGACAAAGCGCCTTAGAATTAACAAATCTTTTCATAATTACCCTGTTTATTTTGCTTTCAAGCCGAGCCAATAATTCCCTAATTAGCGAACCGATTTGGTGGAGAGCAGCTGTTTTTGCAGTAAAGAGAAAGGGAACTCTTTGCATTACATCTAATTAGGTAGATTACATATCAATTAACTTTCTTTTTCCAATATCAAGATTTTTTTGCTAGTTGTTATAAATGCAAGACCTCATTACCTTTTAAGGAACACAGCAGTTCACACAATATTTAAACTTACTAAAATGTACTCACCCCCAGGTTATAACACATTTACGCCTAAGCAACTTTATCCAAGGTGTAGATTAGTTTGTTTCTGCATCAAACAGATGTGGAGATATTTAGCATTGTATCTTTTGCATTTCATTTGTTTCATGGATTATGGACTAATACAGTATTTTGGCCAAAAGTAATGGTTAAATGTTAAAAAAAATGAAAAAATGATACTGTTGTGTGGATTATTGTGATGTTTTTATCAGTTGTTTGGATTCTAATTGCGACGGCACATATTCACCGGCGAGCAAGCGATGTAATGCAAACTTTCAACAAATGTTAATTTTTAGAAAAATTATTCTTGAAAGATTTGAGTAAAAAGTCCAAAAATGTATGTTTTATTTCATGGTGGCTCCAAACTAAAGTGTATAAGAAGTGTCGCAAGTTGTTTTGAGGTGAAAAAATCTACAAGAAATTAAAACTGCAGCCTTTGCAGCTGAACACAGTGTAACCAATCAGATAAGAATACCAGGGGGTAACATTTTATGGTCTAAAATGATTAGCTCTTACTTTAGGCTACTCTCACTTCCACTTTATCAGCACTGTATTTGAAATTGTAGCATTATTACAAGTGTTCCCTTAGCTCTTAGTGCTTGAATTTATTCTTAGCTCCCTGCTGTTACTTTGGTGATATTTGCACCCTTTTCAAACTGCTTTGAGGAAGAATATAATGGCTAAAACTAAAATAACTGAAACGGTGCTGTAACTTTCGCAAGTTGTCTGCTTTGGTGAATTAGAGTGAATTGCTTGCCGTTAGGTTCAATCATTCAACCACTGCATAGATCACACATTCACAAACACATCCATTCACAGATTCAGTCATCTTGCTCACAGATCTTCTGCTGAATAGGAATCATGAGTCACTGCATCAATATGTCCATAAGTCATCAATATGTCCTTGGCTCATAGCTATGCCAAGGGCCTGGAGACAGAAGGAGACACTGAAGGAGTTTGTCACCAGTGACTTCTACAGAGTCAGAGGGAGGATTTGCACAGACACATCGCCCGCTTTAAAGAGCTGTATGTCCCGACAGTGCCGTTTGTCCTCAAAAATCACAGAGAAACAACAATGCAGACAGTAGGTATGAAGGCTGTGGGATTTTCAGATGCTCCAACAATGTTCCACGAATTGAAACCCAGAAAGCCGCAGACACGCAACTTAATATAACTATGTCTGAGCAGGCTTGAGGAGCGACGGAAGAAAATCCTGTCTCCATTAGCAACCTTTATTGATTCCCACTTTTGTGCAGAGATGAAGCTGACTGCAGGACCACTCTCACCTGATCAACACATCACCGAGCCAGTTCTGAACAAGACATATTGGATAAATTTTGTTACCCAGGGCTGAATACATTTCCTAATGTTCATAAACAGTTGCCAAATTAAATGCAAAAACACATTTAGTGAGTCATTCTGAACTTAGAACCCCGCGGATAGACTAAAACCAATCTGATTTTACAGGAAGTGTCCATTTTTCTCTGATATGGAGATGTGATAATGCTAGAATCTCTTCTGAAACTAAAACCAGAGGTGCTTTATCTCTCTCTCTCTCAAAAAAAAAGTATGAAGCATAGCCTAGCTGTTAACACAAATGCATCTGACATTTTGGGCAGTGGGGATTTTCTGATCCTGTTGCCCCCTCTTCTCTCAATCATTTAAAGTGCTTTTACTATAGTGTTTCATCAATAAAATGGGAAAATCCTGAACCAGCTAATTAAAGTCTTCCGGATCTCTTGAAAATTACAGACAGGTGTGTAACAGCAGGGTTGGAACCAAACGCGGCAGGAAGGAAGATCTCCAGGATCACGCTTTATCTTCAGCTATGGTTTTAACAATGGAACAGCTCCACAACAGAAACCAGACAGGCAAAGAAAATAAATTAACTGTAAAATCTGATCCATACGTTGTCCATTTACAGGGTTATACCAGCCATCAGTATGTGTATTTTTAGTGTTCATGTATATGTATATATATTATATATATATTATATATGTAAATGTATTCATATTTTGAATAAGCTTTTATGTTTAATTTAAATATGAAATTTAATTATGCCATTTAAATTTATTATGCCATTTTTTCTTTTATGCAGTGTGCAATGTAGCTATGTGAATGTAAACAATCTGCAAAGTTACAAAATGCACTATAAAGTTATTGTCTCTGAAAATAAAAATTGATCCTATACAACTTAAATGAGCTGTTTCTTCATCTTCTTTTTTTATATTTCTATTTAGCAATTATTTTATTTTATTTTTAGTAATTTTAGCAGTTGAACTTATTTTTATTAGTTAAAATAACTGAAACAACAACAACAAAAAACACTGTTTGCACTCTTTTATGTCCACTGCACACACTTCAGCAAGCTCTGGCCTTTCCATTTAAGGCTCGGACACCAGCGATGCTTCTGCATGCATTTTAAACCTATAAGGATCCCAGATTCCTCTAATGCAGTTTCAGGCTTCCTTTTAACTATTCCGTGTTATCCTCTCCACCCTGGTTAACATCAGAGTGACGGCTGTGTGATGTGACAGTGGAGGCTTATTCAGCCCAGTCCACAGCTCCAGGGGGAATTCGTCCTTGTGTGACCAGCTGTTGTCCCTGGGCTATATCGAGGAGATGGACTCTTATCAAGATCCACAGATGCTCTAACGATCTCCACACATCAATTAACCAGATCAAATGGAATTAGTGCTCAGTTAAGATTTCTATCA
>JAUMHR010000047.1:5562614-5575170 GCA_032361145.1 Enteromius fasciolatus | reverse complement strand
TACAATAAATATATATATGAATAAATTACTGTATGTATATATATATATATTGAATTTGCATAAAAATGAAGCATATTGCAGAACATTTTACCACATTTTTCATTTATTTGCCTTAAGTTATCCTAATTTTATATTTTACAAATGTATTGGAATAATGTAAATCAATTAGTACTTCCAATCAAACTCTTTTTGTCCCCTGGGTAACTAATTAACAACTACTTTAAGTTACTGTGTTTTTTATGCGGAGTATAAAATTCCATAAAAGTCTCACCTTCCAACCATGATATAGGCATGATGCTGTTGTTTTAAATGCAATATTGTCATGTTATTAATGAACACTTGTCTCCAAGAACTGTCATATGTTGTAATATTCAGCTGACACTGGTAAAAGACATTATCAATGACAGTTTAACCTCTCTAGGCTTAAGGTTAAGTTTAACAACACAACTTTGCCGAAGCGTTACATAATAAGGCTCAGAGTATCTCTTGCTTCTTGTGTGTGAGCGGGGAGGGACAGCGGTGCGACAGAGATGGGGTGGGCGCTCCGTTCAGTCCAGAGTCAGCTTAAAGTCAATTGTTTGTGAAACTCTGTGGCTTTCTCTTTTAGAGGGATTTCCAGGTTTCTTCTGAGATGCTGATGCTCACGTCTGCTAGTTGTTTTCACCTGTTTCAAAGAAGGTTGTCTGATATTTGTCTTTTACTCACCCACCCTCATGCAACTCCAAACCTGTATGACTTTCTTTCTTTCTTCTGTGGAACACAAAAGAAGAATATTACAAAGCAGCTTTAAATACAATGAAACAATAACTAATTTTGTTGCAAGTCATGCAGGGTACTTTTCAGATGCGCTTGGTCTCTTCTCCAATTTAACAGTCCCTAGTTATTATATACCTTCACTGCGTGGAAAACAGCAGCATTGATATTCCTTAACATTTCTCCTTTTATTAACAGATAATAATGAAAGTTATACAGGATCTCAAACATGAGGCGGAGTAAATAAAGCTTAATTTTTTTTTCTTGGATTTCTAGAAAATGAAAACCCAACTGTGACCTAAGGGTTGTTACAAATGGGATTGAGAAAATGATGAAATTGAAATTATTCAAGCTGTTTAGAAGACGTAGAAATAAATGCAAATTGTAGGTGAGATTGCCTCTATCATGCTCCAAGGGTTATGCCTCGAAACCCTAAACGAGAGCGATAGAGAGGGATACACAGAGGAAGGAAGGGACGGAAAGAGTGAGTGAAGGAAGGAGGAAGGGAATGAAGGAAATTCATTAGGTGTGGTGAAGTGTACCATTCTCATCAAGGGCAGAGCTCATTTTAACTCCATAATGAGCCTGAGATTAGGGGCTAAGGGGGGTTGTGCCGGGTGACTGACTGCTGACTTCATCACTTGTGCCGTGATGCTAAATATAATCATACTGTTTTCAACCAAGGCAGCTGGGACTCTTTTCTATTATGTTGTTAAAAATAAAAATATACAGTCTCTTCAGAAATGCTTCACGGCTGCCGTTCTGACTGTTGCCAATTATCAGGCCACTATAGAGTGTGCCATTTCAATAGTTATTCTTCATTCCTGTCCACCTGAGGGACTGTAATTAAAGCACTAGTATTATTTATGTGCTATTATAAGATATTTTTGCTATTCAAGAATTAATCAATATTTTTTATGAATAATTTAGTGATTTTATTTTGTTGAGATTAATTTTGTTATGTTTATTGGAGATTAATTATGATATTGTTTACCTTTTAGTTTATTAATTTATTTAGTTTAACAAGCTTTGACTATTTAGTAAATAAAATAAAGATTAAATACGATATAAATTTAAGTTTTAAATTTAAAAAAGGGAAATTAAATGATAAGTGTTGCCTTGAAACTTGAACTAAAACAAGTATGGTTAAAATGACTAAAACTAAAAAGGAAAATGGCTGCAGCAATTTAGTTGAAACCTTGTATAGGTTGTATGTCCAATGTGTGATGCATACATTCATTATTAAGTATCCACCATAAATATTTTCAAGAATAAATATAAGCAAAGTTAAAATGCATTTTAATATTTGCACATTATTTGTTACATCTGAAATGATCTTTTTTTAATGCACCATGCTTTGTCCAACAATGAATAGTTAAGTATTATAACCGTGATAACACTTATTCATGATGTCATACATGCATCATAAGGTGTATTACAAGGCATTGTTTTTTTATAATAATTAAAAGCTTCAAGAAAGTGTTAATTTTTATTTCAGTTTTAGTAATTAAACATTTTAGTCAGCTACAAAGGCAACAGTTCTTATTATTACATTTCTATTTAAAATCTATTATTTATATTTGACTTATTTTTGAATTACTTAAATTTTTAAGTAAGTTAAGTAAGTAAGTTTTAGTTCACAATAACAACACTGATTCAGACAACTGCATGCGTGTGCAAATAAGTCATCAGAAAAATGCACTACCGTAGTAAATCCTTTACACACTCTACACTAGTAATTCCATTTACAGAGAGCATTTTTTGCCTTGGCTCTGACCTGAATCTCCTTTCTACCCAGAATCCTTAGGGCCATGGTGTATGTGTGTGAGTCAGACAATGTGAAGAGACCTCTGATTCATGAGTAGGCAAACACTTACGCACACATGTCTTGTGCTCTCATAAGTGTACTTATGACACACACACACACACACAGAGATCTTCAGGATACAGAATGACACACTGAGGACACTTTTGATGTGGGGGAGATGATGGATGTGTCGAGGGCAGCTTCATTTCTCTTGCTCTCTCGTGAGTCACAAACACTTACATCCACAAACTCTTTTTTTATGTAGAGTTTCTTCTGCTCCGCCTACTTCTCCTAATAAGGCATCGAGAGGGCTGAACTTCCGGCTGTATCCAAATAAGTGCATAAGATATCTTTTTGAGCTGTGTTGGTGGTCTGAAAAGCTTGACTTGGATGAGCTTTCTGAATGTTTGAATCAATTTCTTCATAAAACAGTTCATTAAAGACACTTGAAACCCATGCAGTTTTATTTGGAAAATATTGGCAAATGCTGCACAAATTTTATGTAGAATTTCTAATGAGATTTTTAAAGATTAAATATTTAGATATTAGTTCATGAGCCAGAAGAACCTTCAGTATATGTCAGCTCAAGACAAAACACACACACACACACACACACACACACAGCTAGATTTTGGAATGCTATAATGAGATTGGTTAGTCAATGTCAGATTAATCGAGCTCCTATCAAGCAGCAGGTATTTTAGGAAAACATCTGACTAAATAACTAACAAATGTGTAGCATTTTCACAAACTAAAGCCAGTTCACCCATGTTGCATGCCTCCAAGTTGTTTTTTTAAACTTGCCATTGCCCCAAAAGTTGTGGCTATTTAAAAAACCAGACCGTAAACTACATGATGTGATAACTTCACCTCTCACCGAACACAATGTGAGAGTCTGCAACATTCACAGATAGACTACATGTGTCCTCCAAATGCTGCCAAAAACACATCAAAGAAATATACAAATAATCCACCCACGACCACCCTGAAATTATAGAGGAAATATTTATTTAGACAACCAAATGCATGCCAGAAACACCAATTTTACATAACTGACAGCTCCCTTCTCCTCCCTTGTTGCACCAGCCAGCTCCAAATCAACTCCATCTGGGTCAGGGAATGGACGGGAGCGCCATCTGGTGGAGATACCTCTGTATTGCATTGAAATGACAATTTTGCCAAACAGTGGGGGGGAGGACCTGAAAAGACTATAGACCTATAATACATAAAAAGGGACAGGGTATGTCTAGATGCAAATGGCAAAAATATTCACATCTCGTACATCTTGCATGGCACAGAAATGACCTCTCGCACGACACACTGACAATAAAAAATAAAGATGCACAAAGGCAGAATTCACATGCAGTGTGTTCTCCACGGCATCTAATCTGTCCTAACCCACACATTTTTTTAGGGAGATTCACAGCTAATCATTGGAGATGATTTAATATTTCGCGTTAGTTTCGCACGATGAAGTTAAAACAAGACATAAAGATTAGCTTAAGACACAGAAAAAGAAAGAAAGAACTGAAATGAAGTCAAACTGAATACAGATCGGCAAGCACTCGACAAGAATCTGAGGCTAAAAACAAATAATTGGTCCGCCTATGTGAATCATGGCCCATCGGCCATAACTGAATAGAAAAAAATGATATCAAAAATAAATGCAACCCTTTGAACAATAAACAATAACCAGCAATAAATAATCAAGTGGTGTTCTGCTGTATATATATGTACATATACTAGGGTCACTCAGCGTTCAGCCTAACATAGACCGATTTAGCAAATCAATGACGCGAACGTATGAAATATGAGTAATAATAATTTAGAAATACACTACAGACATTATGGAAATATCTAAAAACATCTTTTAAAAGACGTCCTTTCATTTTTACGCAAACGATCACCTAGTGGCTTGATAGTGGCTTGGAAGAGCTTATTCATTCAACTCATGCACGTTGTATTTGAAAACTACGTTTTGGCAAAAATGGTCACCACAGTTATTGACCACGTGTTTTTAGTCAGTCAGGCCCACTTGATTATCTGAAACATAATTAACACGAACATCAAAACGCTTCTGAGGATCAGAGGTTAGACAAGCTGTTACTAAGGCATGCCTTAATTTCACCTTTGACCAGTTGTGTCCATAATGACTTAGTGTTGTTCTATGTACAGTACAATGCTTGCTTATATATATTACAGTCTTTACAAATCAAAGCACCTGGCTTCCAGTTTTCCAGCTGCCCGAATCACTCTTCTTGTTTTTTTTTGTTTTTTTTGTCATTTTGACAAAAGAGTTCATCTTCTTTTTCCATTGGCACTATCCCATGCGAAGGACATCTGGCAAACGACCGCCGCGCATCCTCTGATGAAAACATCACGTGTATGACGTGGGATCTGTAACACTAGGAGTGTAAAGGGTCTTTGCTGTCACACCACAACAACAAAGTCAATGTGCTTTTCCCTGGTGAACAAGTGACATGAGCAGGATTCACCGTTTTCAGTTCTGTGCTATCGTCATGAGTGACTGATGCAGATGTTTACAAGTGTCTGTTGAGTGTGTGAGGGTATCTCACACGCTGCGCGGTGGTCTTTGCTGTTCGTGGGTCCTGCGATTGCGCCCCCTCTTGTTCTCCTGTAGCTGTTTCCACTTGGCTGTGTTAGGAGGTCCTCTCTGTGCGGTCTGGGTACCTCTTTTTCCCTGGCTGGGCTGAGCTTTTTGGTTCTCGGGAGTACTTTGGACCTTCTGTGTGCTTTGAGTGTCCGGTTTAACGCTTTGGCTCTCCGTGCTGACTGTACTTCCCGGGATTTGACTTCTTTGCAAACCTGTAGACTTCGGGAGAATCTGAACCGTTGGGTTGTTCGGCACTCTGGGTGCATTTTGCGCCCTCTGCGTTGGGTTCTGCAAACTCTGAGCTGTCAGCTTGTCTGTTTTTGTCCCGACGGCAGCTACTGGGTTGACTTTGGGTGGTTTCTTTCCCTTTGGCTTCTTCTCCCGCTTCCAAACGCGCTCGCAGAACTCGTCCACGCTGTTGAGGTCCGGGTGCTCCAGCAGGCTCATGAAATCCCGGTACCAGAGTTTGTGTTTGGGGGAGGGATCTTTATCATTGGCGCCCGCTCGGAGCAGCAGCTCGCCCACGCGCTGAGATGGGATGACCTGGAGATTAATACGCCGCAGGGGCTGGATGAAGCCGTGTTCGACGGCGTGGCAGTGGTACACTCCCGAATCGGCCTGGGTTAGGCTTCGGATCAGCAGACCCTGGCTGGTGAGACTCAGCCTTTCATCAATCACAATCTGACATGGAGAAAAACAGATTGAGTTCATTAACACTTTTTCATAGGTTTCGACCTCAAAGACGGTCCCGGACTAGAGGTTACATCAGGGGTGCAAGGAAAACTACAGCACAGTTGGGGGATTTTCTTACACAGCAGGAAGGCTGAAATCTGACCGCTATTACATTAACATAATGACCGTCTGGGGCGAGGTGTTACTTTAGCATTATTTTTTGCCTGATCATATCTGAAAGAGAAACACAGCTGGTGTGTGTGATGGTGGGTGGTAAGGGGGTCAGTATGTTACATCCTGTTCAATAACATACCTTAATTTACTAGTAATAACATTCCTCTTCTTTTTTTTTTTGTAAAACAGCTACATTCAGTGCTGAAATCTATTATTTGTTTATCACTATTAAAATATGTAACTAAAATATGTATTTTAAATCTTGTGTGTACACAAACCTATTTATTTTAATTTATAAACCTTTATGCAAGTATTTTAAAGAAAGCATTAACTTGAAAAGGATTTTTTTAATGTAAAAACTTTCAATTTAAAGCATCCATGTTAAATAAAGGTCTATCAAAAAGACAAAGTACTGTTCCCCAACTTTTGAACAGATTTTATCAAAAACAAAAACACTTTACTTCAATATGGATATAACCAATAGCATAAGTTTGGGATACCAAACCAATGGCAGACTCAGTTGCGATTCATGTGTGCTTATGACACAGAAATAACATTTGTGATGTGAAAACGATGTTAAAAAAAATGACTGCTATTTTGGACAGATTAGACTGAATAATAGTAATCTTTAAATGAATTCAAAACAGTGTTCAAGCTGATCTAATGTGTGAAGAATCTGAACGGCATGAGAACTGAGAAAAACGGTTCAAATACATTAAGCCATTTATACTCTTTACAGTCTTTACAGCATGGATTTTGATCACAAATACAGCATATCATTTAAGTGCATGCTTTGACTATTTAATTCTAAGTTTGAGTGTGTGTGTGTGTGTGTACCTCGTGTTTACGCTCATCATTGGGTCTCTGTAGCTGCCAATAGATTAGAGCTCTCTGAGACTTCGGGCTGCATTCCAGAAACATGCTGCTGTTCTCTACACCATACACACTTCTCTCCTCCACACTGCTGTATCCTTCCAGATCATCTAACACACACACACACACAAGGAGGTAATGTTCAGTACTGAAATAGAACAGTGTATCAGTGGCGCCTACACAAATGAAAGATCATAACGCATCAGTCCTTCTCAAGCATGCCGAGTTATTTGTAATGTTATTGATTATCTCTATAAACATTTAATTACAGGACGTTGCTTTTGAGTAGATCACAGTCGCTCAATATTCAAAACAATACATTACAGAACTGTAATGAATGGTCATTGCTGTATAATGGGAAATCGTATTTTTAATGCATATTTTATTCTTGAAATGAGGTGACTTGCAACAACTGTGCATGTCCTCAGGCAACTAATTCATTATGTCTTAATATCCTTACCATTGTGGTGTAGATCCGAGCACTGCGAAAGAGGATCCCCATTTCTGATGTCCTGACGCCTTGTTCTCCTGTTAAATAAAATAAGGTTACGTTATGTAGATCTTTGCATCTTCTAAAACACAAAAATCGGCCACAGTATTTACAACACTACTTATCTCAGGCCACTAGAGGGCACTGTTGTTTCAATCAAACAACTACATCGTACCAGACTTGAGGATTATAGAGATTTTATATGGTAAAATACTTTCGTTTTATACCATGATTAAACAATGTGTGTAAACAATGTGCCTCTTTCAACTTTGCCCAGCACAGCAACACTGACTCCTTTATTGGGGAGAAACTATTTGTCCACATAAAGCCAGAAAGGGAAATAATTCCATGTGGTTCTGCTAAACTGCACATCACACATTTAGGTGCATGTAGGAAATAACGTGCTTAATGTGTTGGTGCCCTAGATTTAATTCAGAAACGTGACTCATGGAGAGATCTTTTCCAAATTCCCAACCCCATAACCTTCAAATATCTTGTAATAACAGCTCTGCACGTTGTTCTCAGCTTTCAGTCTCCATCAGAAGAGTTTTGTTCCACTTTAAGAGAGCAGCTTCACCTCTTAAGTGCTAACATTGGCCAGGCACTCTTATCCATTCACAACTGCGCTGAAAGACTGAGAAGATTTCCTGTGCTTGACTGAGAACATTCGGGATCTGGTGTGAGGAATGAGCTTTAGCTGCAGTAGATCTTAGGGAACGATAAGTGAAATACGAAAATGTGCTGAGGTTCTCGTGTTCAAAACAGCCACTTTGTCATTTTTCATGACCTGTCATTTTCTTTTCCTGTTCTTTTCTTGTATTTCAGTGCATAGCTCTCTGTATCTTCTCATTTCTATAACATGTTGTGCTAAGGCGCACACACACACACACACACACACACACACATTCCTCGACTCTGGCTGTCTCGGCACGTGCGGGAGGTGCGGTAAGGACGTCTGTTTTGCATTTTAGGCACACTGAAAATATTTGGAGTGGTGTGGACCATCCTAGTGTGTGGACCATAAGGGTGTGTCGAGACCGAAGCCGTGGCCCTCTTCTTCCTCTGTGAAGGCGTAGCAGGTAAAACATGCAGAGTGTGTGCGCGTTAACAGTGGGTACGTGGCATATTGTGAGCATGTGTTTATAGCGTGTTTAAAAGCAGCCTGAAATACTTGGATCCAGGTGTTTGTGCTTGTCTACACGTGTGTTGAGATACAGAAATTGTAGTGCACTAAACACCTGAACAGTGAATATGGTGCCATAATTTGTGTTAATATGTCATTGACTTAAAGGGATAGTTCACCCAAAATAGTTTTTTGTCCAAACAATGAAAGTGAATGTGGTTCTAAATTAACTCCAATGGACAAAAAAAAATGAATGTATTGATTCTGTATAATAGCCATACAGGTTTGGAACAGGATGAAAGTGACTTTTATTTTTGGGTGAGTTGTCCCTTTAGGTTTATGTAATTTGTTCCAGATTCCAAAATAAAGCTACCAAAATGTTAAAGAACAAAACGATCCTGGTCAAATATGCAAATATACCTCTTAGCAGTTGGAAAATATCGAGAGCACTCTGTCCCGTCCCAGGCACAATACGGATCTCTTGCCAGGCAGCACTCGGCACAGGCCTTCCCGTAGACCTCACAGCGGTGCAGGGGCATCTGGGAAATCCCTAAATCTGACCCGAGGTACAGCTGTTGCTGTTGACAGATGAACATGTAAGTCTATTAGGATATGGTTTGCTCTCTGCTAATGGCCGGTGAAGAGTAAAATCAAGCAGACATACTTGTTTAGTGGAGAGCTCCATGGCAGTAATAGGTGTTGGCTCCTAGAAGGGAAAACAGAACAAGTTTAATCTCATTTTAAGATCCGAGGATATTTTTTTGATGACATGCTGTGGCTGTGTGGACAGATTTATGGAGGAGCAATTAAATGTACTAAGGTGAAAATTATAGTTGGAGGATTTCGATTCCAATAGCAAGCAGAAACGCACAGCTCTCTGGGTAATGAACAGTTGGCTCATACCCTGAACACCGTCATCTCTTCCAGCACCACTTCCTCCAGATCATGCCAGCTTTCCCTGGGAATGGTCACCACCTTCAGCACAGTTCCTAAATCTGATACAAAATTTCTTAGTAATTGTAACCATTTTTTTTGTCTTGTGCTATATATATATATATAGATAGATATAGAAAGAGAGAGAGAGAGAATATGATTTGAAATGAAATGTAGATGGTTTTTTTGTGAAAGTCAAAAAAAAAAGTTCTAAGATAAAGAGGTTTTTAAACCATTTTTGGCTCCCAAATATTATTCATATTTTAGTGTGAATTACATAAAAAAAACAACACACATTTAAACTGTCATCATTAAACCACAGATGACAGTAAAGAACCTGTGAGGAAACAAGGGGGCCTAAAGATAACTTAAAATAACAAAGCACTAAATAAGCTAAAACATTTAAAAAGCAAGATATTGATCCACGTCGAGGTACAAGAATTGCCACAGAAAACCTGAATATATGTAGACATTTTAAACCTGTGATTTGTAGAACTAGTAAAGTTAGTACATCCATATCCTCAGCCTGTAAATCACTAGCAACTGGAAAAGTCATAGCGCTTTCTAATATTGTTGTAAAAAATAAGTCAAACAGGTTGTAAACTGCTGCCTCGAAGTGTAAAAGTGGAGTGATTTCTTCACCCCGGTTGGTTGTACTAACCTGTGCCGATGAACATGACATCGTACTGGCCATCCTCAGCTTCCACACGATCCACCACCAGCTGAGTGAACTGGTACTCCACGTTCGTGCGCACCACGATGGGCTTCCCACCCATGGGTTGCACAGGGTTATACATGGCTGGGTGCAGGCGTGCGAATGTAATTACATCATCAGGAAGGTCTTTGGTGGAGTCAAAGCCTCCAAACGTTTTGCTGGGACACTATGGTGGGTGAAGAATGGAAGATTAAGGGTTAAAAAAAAGCTAAGTGATGCACAGGTTCAAGATTTAATGTTATTTTTGTATGCATTCAAAGTAATGCAGCAATGTATTTTTGAAAGGTTGATTTTTAGACAAATTTAATTTGAAATGTGCAAGCAAACAGTAAAGAACAGTATATCACCTGCTGAAAAAATAATGCAATTAAGTATTTTAACAAAAGTGCACATATATGAAGCTGTAGTTTGTCAGTTTTGTGATAACGCCAGATATATTGGCCAGTACTCACTGTGCCAGGACGGGGGTATGGCACTCTGCCCTGGAAGGGAACCCACTGGTAGTTTGGCCCGTCCCTGTGGGCATATGGACCTAGAAATACCCTTCGGATGTCTGCCATACTATACATGCATATAGCCGATCCACGGAAGATATTACTGAGGAAAGAAGAAGGGAGAATGGAGGTTAAATCATTGACAGAACAAAATATTTTGACATTTTGTGTACATTTTTACAGTAGTGTATATCTCAAATGTAAATGATCCAATTTCAGTGCATTTAAACTACTTTAATTTAACAAGAAAAAACTGGACAGGACAAATGTGTGGATGTTTTTGAAACAAGACGTGACAAAATAGATCGAAAAGTCTATGAAAATAAATGAAAAATAAGAGGGCTTGGCAACATTTTGATGAAAGATCATGAAGACAAATTAAAAATACGCACAAATGTATCACACACAATAAAATCAGAAACGAGTCTGAAGAAAGTTAATAGTGTTGATTTTGATTTCATATGATCTATAAAATTAGCATTTGTATTGCAGTGTATATGTGTGTATGCAAGCACTTATTCCCCCTAAACAGCCATGAGAATAAACACACTGTGGTGATCAGCATTTGTAAAATGTTAATTAGCGAGAAAATCAATTAACCACAGGGCACATGAATAAACTAATTCGCCATCACTCAGTCAGGGTCCCAGACATAAAAATGCACACACACATACATGTGCTTACACACTCTAACACACAGATAAAGAGCAAGATAAAATACTGATCCATCACCTCAGCGTTCAGGCCTCATTAAGTGGAAATATTAAAAGCAAGTCCCTAGAATGCACTTCTATTCATCTCAGAAACGGGACACTTAGAAAACCAATTAAAGCAGTCTAATTCTTTAAAGCCCGTAATTGAATTTTCGAGTGTTGTGTTCCCTGCATACATTAGGAAATCAGTGAGGTGGGAACACATGAACAGGATGTGCAGGTTTGGACGGCCGCTGCTTTCGCCAATCTCTCGCTTTTTGACAGTGATTAATCGTGATATGTTTGTCCTCTTCCTCATCTTGTGTTTACATGCATGCACACCTCCGTACACACACAGTGTGCTCATATATCATCTTAAAAGTCTTTTCTTCTTTTCAAAATCGTTTATCTGCTTTTGTTACTGCCTTCACCCCTCCCCAACCCTCTGCTCCTCGCCAGCAGGCCTGGAGAAGAGGGTGTCTGGTTGGGGAAGGAGATTCAGGTTACCACCTTAATCATATTTTCTCTGAGCTGTGCTGAGCCGAAGCTGAATGGGAAAATAGGTAAGAGAGGGCAGAGACCAGGATAAGGAGTGCAGCGATGTGAAGCGTCTGTCTGAGGCTAACCAGATTACTGCACTGCAAAGCTTCCAAACAGCTAAACATATCACACATCACAAAATCACTGCCATCTCATAAAAGAGAAGAGACAGAAGGAAGAAAGGATAGGAAAAAGATGGAAAAGGTGGGAGGCAAGAAGCGAGAAATAAAAAGGAAAAAGAAAAAAGGAAGGGAAAAAAAGGAAAGGAAATGAAAAGTACAGAAATGCAGACATTAAGGAAAGAAACAAAGGAAGTAAGAAAAAAGGAAACACAATTAAATTTAATAAAGCAAAAAGAAATAGGAAAAAAGAAAAAAAAAGGAAAGGAAAGGAAAGGAAACAGGAAACAGCAAAGGAAAAAGAAAGGAGGGAAGTATGAAGGAAAGGGAAAAGGCAGAAAAGAAATAAATAAATAAAGGAAATGAAAGGAAAAGAAAGGAAAGGAATAGTACAGAAAAACAGGAATTGAGGACGGAAACAAAGTAAGTAACAAAAAAGGAAAGGAAAGGAAAGGAAAGGAAAGGAAAGGAAAGGAAAGGAAAGGAAAAGTTGGAATAGTATGTAACAAGGTAGAAAACAAAGGAAGAAAAGACAGAAGAAGAAGAGGAGAGGAAAG
>JAUMHR010000047.1:5548823-5562514 GCA_032361145.1 Enteromius fasciolatus | reverse complement strand
AAGGAAAGGAAAGGAAAGGAAAGGAAAGGAAAGGAAAGGAAAGGAAAGGAAAGCAAAGGAAAGGAAAGGAAAGGAAAAACTATGAGGAAGGAAACAGGAAAAAGCAAAGGGAAAAAGGAAGGAAGGAAGGGAAAAGGCAGAGAAGGAATAGAAGAATAAAGGAAAGTCCTCTGCAACTTGTTTTAAAATGTTTAATATGCTTAACTGTGTATTTTAAGTCTGTTTTATGTCTGTTATACCTGGATGTAGTAAACACAGCGTAGATCACCGGATTCTTTGGGTCTTTCGCACTCATCAGAAACACATCCTCTGGAAGTGAAATAAACAAACATTTGGAGTTACTAAAAGTGGATAAACACACATTAAACTCTATTGACAGCATCTGGAATGTTGCAATTGAAGTTTATGGGCCAACTGTTGCAAGTTTGCCCCATACACGTCCATGATTTTTACAGCTTGAGGGATGAGGAATTGTTTCCAGTGGAGTCAGCATAGCATGGATTATTTCAAGCATTTCCCACAAAATTCCTTTAAATATGCATTTTTATCTTTACATTATAAACAACCATGTTCATATAATTATGTTCAGGCTAAACATTCATAGACATTTCTTACGCAGTTCATCAAAATATGTGTCTATTCCATTGAGGCCGGGAACAGAGCAAGTCAGCTTGGCTTTCAAGAAGGTTGTCCATTTGTTCACAAGACTCCTATGTCCACCCATGTCATTCTGAAGAAAATGCAAGCAGATCAATCACATCTTTTTTAAAAAACACCTTTTTAATACTGACATTATTACATGTGCATGATTTATGTTTCTGTATGTGATGATACCTTACACAGTTGTCCTATCCTAGAGATAGTAGCTTTGCCTGTATGTTCACCGTCCATGGCGTTCTCTTTAAAGAACAGGAAGATCTTATCATCTTCAGGATTATCGCTCTCCGGGATCAGGTGTATTCCTAGAAACCTGGGGTCTAAAATACACACAAGGCATCAGAGATTGAATTTCCAAAAGAATGAAAGAAGATACAGAATAAATTGAGTTGTTTAAAATCACAGAAATGATTGCACACTTCATTGAAATCCTTTTAGCTGTTCCAAAATGAGCCGAGACCTCAGTATCGCCAGTTATAGGGGGATCACTCTTACCCAGCCGTGACCGCTCTCTCTTGCCGAAACGAAATGTAACCCGTCCCCCACCCAAGTGGGCGGCACACGCTTAAAGCGACATGCAGTGCTGCATTACGGCCCAACAGACCCAACAGGATGTGAAGCTTAAATAGCGGAACGAACATTTACCAAAGAGTGACTCCGTTCATGCCCTGAGAGTGTGTATGTGTCCGTAGAGACGCCAATGAAACAGTGCCGCCCATGTCATTCAATAAAACGACTGTTTCCCAAAGACATTAAACTTCTTCCAGCCAAACTTTTGAATGTTTGCTCTGTAAAGGCTGATCCTCTTTGAAGTGCGGGGAGAATAACCATCAACAGTCATCGGCTTGTTAGCGAGAGGCCCGTGTTTCTATTGATAAGGCTTGATAGAATATCCATGTGACTAATCCTCCAAACGACACTGGCTCTTTTGTGCGAGAGAGACAGCTTTCAGAGCGGCTGAAATAGAACTAACGTCCGATGTATCCGTGGTAACAGATGGCGAGGATTAAGGTGAGATGAGCGTTTTCAAAAGCACCTTTCCTCACGAATATAGGAGGGCATTGAAGGCATGGACATTGACCCTGTGTGAGGACTGAAACGAGAGCCACTCACAAGAACAGCTGAGACAGGATTAACTTCATGAGAAAACACTGACTGGCTCTCCTATCTTGATATTGACCTTTTGTGTTCCATATGTCTGCAAAAATGCAGGCGGAATGTTCGAGGCAACACTCAACACCCCGGCCGAGCTAATCTTTCCTGCAGACGTCCACAATGAGGCTCTTTCTTTCTCGCACACCGATATGGACACATACACATTCATGTGAAGGGACATAAACTTGTGCACACAAAAGAAAACCCATAAATTTACATTTATTTCCCACATTTGCTCTTTGCAGAGACATGCTTAGCAAAGTAACATATACTGTGTGATGATTTCACCAGGCAGCTATGGATAGAAATTGAGTGCTAGAATGAAAATCATAAAGGGTCTATAAAAACACATGGACAGACACATATTCAAGCATGTGTATAGGGTCTTTCTAAACTCCTTAGAAATACAGAATGAGAGTCTGAGAAAATATTTTAACTAGGAGTGGCCAGCATTCTGAAGCAGAAGCAAAATTAACTGCTTTGTCTCCAAACCAATCACTTAATTTGTTAAAGAACAAATCCACGTTTTTTGAACAAATCAGTTGAACGAATGACTCACTTATAAAGACAAATACTTAATTAGTTCTTAAATGAATCAGCATTATTAACAAACTGAATGAATGATTAAGTGATCCTTACATAAAGACAGTCACTTGATTAATAAATGAATCAACATTTTGACAAATCAGTTGAATAAATGATTCAGCAAATCACTCATAAAGACTTGACTAGTTCCTGAACTGATCTGAATTTTTTAATCAAGCTGTTTGACAAAATTATTTAATCACCTGCTCTCAAAGACAGCCCCTCATTCCTAAATAAATCAGGAATCAGGAAAAAGATCTGATTGATTTAAATTCTTACTCAGAAATTCACTCAATTCATATAATGGCGTGCATTTCTATCTCAATGTAATGTCAACAAATAGTTTACATATTCTATAACCAGCCCTAAGTTATTCAGAATACAGCATCTTTACCATTCAGCCATCTAGAATCATGCTGCTCAGTTCTGATTGGATGATGTGACCCAAGTGTTCGGAAAATGGCAAAGTCTCGTCCCATGAAGTCTGCTGATGTTCCAGAATACAGTTCTCCATCTGACAAATAAATAAGAGCATGACAGCTCCAATCAGTTAAGACTGATTCTAAATCTTTAAAACCAAAACAACACCATCTCTGACTAGCTCACCAATCAGGAGGGATGAGGACTGCATCTTTGGATCATAGGGACTTTTCCCACGCCCGTTCTCAAAGTAGCTGGCATCCAGTCTGAAGATGTTGTCCTGCAGAAAGGGATAATGAATAAACCAACCACAGCAAGGCTTGAATAGTAAACAGATGAGGTAGTGGAGAGGTGAATGTCAAAAAGAGGCATTGAGTCAAAAAAAGTAGTCAAAAAGATGAAAAAAAATTCATAAAAACTACTTTAGACTTAGATCGCAGCAAAATAACACCACTCAATTATCTTCTATTATGTTTAGTGCGCTCAGGCCATGAGTAATTTGCGTAGATCAAATCTAGAAATTCACTGACATTTTCCACCATGTAAAGGCCATCTCATTTCCCACAGTTAAGGCACTTCTAAATAACACTCTCGCTGCTTTGTGACGCTCTCATTTTCTACTTCACTGGGCCGAAATTGTTAACAGGGTAGACGTTAGCAGCAGATAGCCACCATTCATTTCATTTCTTTAAACGTTTTGTTGAATGTGCCTAGGAGATATTGTATGTATGCGCATGAGCGCACGAGTATGCTTTGGTTCCATTGCTTTCCTGAGAACGAAGAGAATTAATTTGGTCAATTATTAATACAGAGTGTGTTGTGTACCTCTGCTCGCTTGCCGATCTCCAGGTAAGAACAGACAGGATGGAAAGCTCCGGTGCCACATATGTAAATATGCGTCTGGTTATATGGCTGCAGCACACGCACAAAGTTTGAGCATTCTTTCTGAAAAAGACAACATAAACATATCTTTTAACCCAGATAATATAAAACATGCCTATTAAAAAAACACTGCATAATATACAACATTAGTTTTTTTTTTGCACATATCCTAATTTCTCACTTTCAGACTCCTCTAATGCAGTTATATTACATTTATATTCATTTTTGACACAAACTGATCTGTAATAAATAAGTAAATGAGACACTTATATTCTATGTAAGCCTAATATTTAAGCTTTTAGTGTCGTTAAAGGTCCTGGCGGTTGAGTGATGACAATCCCACCTGTTTTATCCTTCTCAATATCCTGTCAGCCAACTCTCATTAGCACTAAAAGTGTGTGTGTGTCTGGTTTTGATCAAATGTAAATGTATAGCACATGTCTTAAGGCCATCTGAACGAGATGGCGAAAGTCGATGAGTGAATTGTTTCATGTGAATGAATGCTCTTTAACTCCCTTTCATTTGCAAGATATGCGAGGACCAGGTTCAACAATAATAAACCGACACATTATAAACACACCGCACGAACAAACACACACCTATGTGCACGTACACACACCTCTCCACAGCTATTGAGAAAATAAAGCAGGTCCATCTGTGTAAACACTGATGGTCTCGACCCGATGTGTGCTGTCTGAATGCGAGTCGTCATTTAAGAGCACAGGAAAGGGTGTTGCCATCTCTGTGTGTGTTTTCACCACAAAAAGACAGCACATGCATGTGTGTGTGTGAAGAAAGCTAAATGGAAGAATAGATAAATGCGTGCCTGTTTCCCTTGATTACATCCAGCTCAGTTTGAACAAGCCATTCAAAGCAGATAATAAATGCTTGTATAAGGCTAAGATTTTCTGGCAACATGTTCAGTTTTCTTACAAATCCAGTGACCTCAATCACCTGCAACCGCTATAGAGCAGCCAATCAGATTGCAGCTTCACACATATGTGTGACCCATCTTGGTCAACCCACACAAAGGCACTTTAGTGTGTCAATGTAATGGCTTTTCCAAGCTAAAGGAAACGTGTGTATTCCTAATATAATCATTCCACGTGCGCTATAAAATTCATCCCTTCCTGCACCAGGCAGGACGTTTTAAGTTTCACATGGCCGGTATTGTTTTTAAGGTCCTCGCCTGCTCCGATAGAGCCAAGTGTAGTGTTCATGTGAGATAGAGGTGGCTGAACTGACGGAGTTTACTATGTATACAAACCTCAAGTTGTAATAACTGGGTGGTGTACTGTAATTACAGTGTAACTACTGTGTAATTAGACACATATAACCCTGCTGTTTTATCTTCAAGGTCCATAAAGCAGCAGCCAAAGCTGCGAAGCTAAAAAGTGAGCGTACCTTCATGAGAGGGAGAGATATATGATACCCTTTCAGATAAGATAAGCAAAGAGTGCTGGGGATTACGGTTTAGACACATCTGTAATTACGTGCAATACTAACAACACAGCAGTGACTAATTTCATTCACACATGAGTGAAGTCATGAAAAGATAATAAAAGTATAGGGCTTGTCAATGTCAAAACGAATGCACAGAAAACGTTTGAAAACGTTTAGCTCCTGTAGATTAGCCTGGATCAATCTGGAATATGTAAAATACTGTATATTACCAGTTTTACATGATTATTAGAAATTAAAATATTCCAACTAATCATGATTAATCGATTTGACAGCATTAATTTATTCATAATTCATAATATGATTTATTGGAGATGACTCAACCCCACTGAGTAGATTTAAATGGCAAACACAAAACAAGTCACTTAAAGTGACAAAAAGTAAAAGCAAATCAGTGAATTAGCAACAGAACAAACAACAAATCTAGATAATTTATCAAATAAATAAATACTCCACAAATAAAGCTGAGGAAGTGAAAATATATATGGAACTATAATGACTGAATAGTGCCAATATGAGGACATCACATGGTTACAGTTCGTAAGTTCATAAGTAAGGGATAATGTAGAGGCAGCCGGTAGTTATCGCAGAAATAAGCCCCGACAGTGTGATCAGGATCTTGTATCATGCTGAATGCTGCCTCTGCATTATCCCACTTATTATACGGCTACTTGCCACATAACCAAAAAAATGGACATGAATATGAATTTTAAACATTTAATTGGCATGTTTGTTTTAATTTAAAATTTTCATCCGTCCGCGAAACGATATAGTACCACGTGACTAACATTTAAACGTTAGTAAGACAATTTATAACATCTACATATGAATATATAATAATGGATGTATTTTAGTTATTTACAAGTATTAAATTGCACCTTATGTTGTCCAGAGGGCTTGTAAACATATGAGTAGTACCGGCTATGCGTTATTACTTTGGAGCGGTTATTATTTGAAAAGAACGAACCTGCAAATGTCTCAACTGACCAATCAGAATCAAGCATTCCAGAGAGCCGTGTAATAAACATGTATAAGACATTAGCACAGCTAATATTTGTGATTCTGCACAATGATGAAAACAGTATACAGTTATCAACTACAGCAACTAGCAGCCAGGAGTAAACTAACCCACACTCATTTTTTACACATGAAAAGTATTTATTAAGTGAAGTGATTCTCACTAGTTCTTTATAAATCATGTATTCATTGTAAATATACATAGTGCTGAGACTTGAATGAACAGTTAGGAACGCTGCTGAGATATTTAACCCTCATCTCACATGAATTACCCAGAGTTTCGAGGTAGCGAGGCAGTTGTACCAGCTGTCGTTCTGGGCTTGTTTTTGCCTCGGCTGGCCAAGCCAAATGTGAGAATGAAGAGATTTATGCTTGCGGAGAGGGAAATGCGCTGGTAATACCCTAATCAAGCATTCACGCTCGTTCACTAGCAGCTTTCAACAACTCTGTCTCCAGAACAAACATTTTCACAGCACGCAAACGCCATTACTCTGAGCTGGTGAATTTGTGTGTATGTAACGCCAGATAAACCCTTCACAGCCCATGCCAAAAGCAATGGTTCTTTCAGGATGCATGTAGTAAACATGTGATTCATGCACCTCATTGCAATTTCAGGTGACTTTATTTAAGGGTGTATGTCTCAGAAGTAGGTCTGGTGAGTTATCTGTAATAATTCTGCTCCCCTTCTGCCCCCCATCTCAGTGGGAACCCAGCCGTGAAATTACCATCAGATACAACACACACACGTACAGAGCGAGCAAGGGCCGGGTTGATAAATAAACCATTTCTGTTTTACAGAAGGGCCAAGGGTTGCTGGATCCAAACACAGAATATAAACTCTCGAGTGGAACAGAAGAGCGTGCGCACCAGCAAAACTCCTTTGCTAAAGGCAACCATGATCAATCAAGCCAAAGTGCACACGCAACAAACGGCCTGAGTAATGCAGGTCACACACACACATATGAAGGTTCTTTATTGAACGCTTTTCTTATCATGAATCATTTTTCATGTCCGCGGTGCTTTAGAAAATACAAGAACCACGTTAATGGTGATTAAAAAAAGCTCTTTTCAGATCAGTGTATTGATCATAGTTACACAAAAAAATAATTAAAAATAAAAATTTTCACTTGGTGATTTCATGTTTTCATCCCACAAAACTTTTTCTGTTGTACTTTGCGATTTTAAGTCTTAGTCAATGGTTCAATAGAAACTCACAACTGCATTATAAAAAAAAAAGTCACAAATGTGAGATATATATTGTGTGCAATTCTTATAATGAGTAACAACTGAACAAAAAAATTACAAAAAAGTACAAAAAAATTCAGAATTGTGAAATAAGTGAAAATTACTTTTACTAAATGACTTAAATTTTTTATTCATAAATTCTAGCATATTTTTGTAAATAAAAATAGTTTAACGTTTCTCAAAAAACCTTTCAGCTATTTTGTCTGCTGATTTTGGTTTGATTAAGGGGAATATTTTTGTTCATTTTTCATACTGTACATATTGTTCAGCTGAAAATTGTCTTTTACCAAAGCTATGATAAATTGAGTTCAATAAATAGTAAACTGGGCACTGGCCAGAACCCCGTATGCTCCCCCGGAGGAAAGATGAACGAATGGCAGAGTAGGGATGGGATGCTAAGACCGAGATAACAAGGCAAGGGGGCTTGTACTATTTATAGGAAGGATCTCTCGTTCTGATAGGATGTTGAGATGATAGGATGATTAGAAGGACAAGGAGCCAGCGGTGATTAATTACCTGCGTGTGCTCCTCCTGAAATTTGCTTGCAAATATCATTTTTTTTAATTCAGTGAAAAATTATTTACATTATTGTTACTTCTGATCAACAGCTGAATGAAAATATTCATCTCTTTCTTTCAAAAAAACCCCCAAAACTTAAATTAAAATATTTCTGAAGTGAGTCAAGCACCCTAAATATACCCAGAAAATCAATGTAGTATGATGCTGTTATGATTTCAAAGGAAGTTTTCTTGTAGCCCCACACTTACCCCAAGGTCTTTTCCAGCCCACTTGCATTCATCTCGTTTGGAAGGTGTGGCGGGCCACGCAATCTATAAAACAAGGAAGGAGAGAAGGTGTGAGAATGTGTGCGGAGCGAACACAATGAACTGCAAATGACTGACTAAGGCGCTCGGCATGAAACCTGGCTGTAAAATAATCAACGACTGCTGCCTGCCATCCTTCTGCCACCTCCATCTGTGACAACGATGAAGACTACCATTCCTCTTATCCAGGGAGCACGAGATACATACACACACACACAAATATAGGCCTACAAAGCATTTTTTATTCTGTGTTATGTAGGGTTGGGTATCGTTTAGGGTTTTTTCGGTGCCAAAACGATACTTTTAAAACGGTTCCGTTGCCTGAATCGATACTTATAAAATAAAAATGGTAACACTTTATAATAACTGCACACTATGAATCATTAGTTACGCATTAAACAGTCGGTTCATCCTTTATAAAGCATTGTTCCAACATTAATAGTCATTAGTAGGCAGTCTATAAATGCCTTGTTCTTAATTTATAATCATATCTATAACGAAGGAGATTTAAAGGCTCGTTATAAACCAAACAGAACAAATAAAAAAAGTCTATTCATAAAGTATCTGAAAAAGATTTATTCTATTAACAATACATTACATTACATTAAATAAAGACAAAATCATTAATGAATAAATAAAATAAGCTTATGAAACAATAACTAACAATGACAAAAATAAACATGTTCGCGCGAGCAGGTGAGAGAAGATCGAACGTAAGATAATAATCGCGGGCAGATGATATATCATGCGCACGCGAGGGTTTGAAATGAGCTCGCGGACTCACGTTTTTTCGTGTATAGATCCGTTTTCCTCTCGCGGAAAAGATTTACTGCGCGCGCCAACATCAGTGGTGCGCTCGCTTATTAATGCCATAGATTTATTGGGTTTGTTGTTTAGGCACGGAACCGAAATGAGGCATCGAAATCCGCGCTTTGATTCGGTTCGGTACATACCGGTTACTTAGGTACCGGTGCTATAATGGCACCGGGTTTTGGTACCCAACCCTAGTGTTATGTTCCTCTAAGATCTGCTAAGGAATTCTGTCAGTGAAAGTAATTTGGTTAATTGCGCTATTTTTATCTTTAAATGATGGCATTACTGAAGTGTGAAGTTTTCTGTGTGTGTTCAATAAAAGCCAGCTTTAACCCTTATTCAATATAAAGCAAATGGTCTCCAGGACAAAGAAAGAATAAAAGCACGAAAAAGAAAGAGGAAATCAAAGTAATGGAATCCAGAGAGAGAAAGAAAGAGCGATTGAGAGACATAGAAAGAGAAGCATTACGCTGCAGATATGATCAGGGAATGAAAAACAGAGGGAGGCAGGCTGAGATCAAATGGGCAGATGGAAAGAAAGTGATTGCAGATCTTGGTTGTGCAGCTAATAAGAGCGAGATGGACGTCTCCGACGACCCTGGGTTTCTCTGACACACTCCATAAAATCCCTCACCGATCATTCTTGGTATATGCAGACAGGGAAACAGCATGAATTACCATTCACAACACATTTTACTGCTAAAGTGTGACATGTTTCCAAGGTAAGCAGGATATTGAGCTTGAAAAATGGTAGGACACCGTTTGATTCGATCATGAAAAATGAAGTTTCCACATCAAGCTGAATGCAAAAAAAAAAAAAAAAAATCTATTTAGCTCATGATTAACACCCTGTGCAGCCAACTATGAAAACATTTTTTTCTCTAAGTAGCACACAACATGAATCACTCACAATAAGACCAGGAACATACATTCATGCTGATGTTAAGGCATGTTAGTGTGGTGTTTCACCTGTTTGACGTCTCTGTTGATGTTGACCAGGTCAAAAGAGAAGACGTGATCCTCCGCTCCAACCAGTAATCTTCCTCTCTCCTCATCCATCAGGAACGTGTCGTAACCTGAACTGTTTGCCAACCCAATGAAAGTCACTAGATTACTGGATTCCAGCATTTCTGAAGAATAGAACAAGAAAAAGAAGGCTTACGTAAGCTTAGAATGAAAAACTGGCTCTGTATTAAACAGTACTGTAGGCAGAAGCTTGTGTCAGGTAAGAAGAAAGCCCAACCAGAAGGTCCCACAATGCACATAAATGCTATTTATACATACGTACAAACGGGTAGGCACCAAAATGTATTATTAATTAATTAATTTATTTATTTATTATTACAAATGAAATATGAACATTTATTAAAATTATTAAAAATCAAAATTTTTTGTGTTTTAGGTTTTATTTTATTTAATGTTCACCCATTCATTCATTCATTCAGTAAAATTGTACATTTTTAAATACATGTACAGTAAATAATTAAAAAAATATATTATTTTATTATTTAATTATTAATTTAATAATTATAATTCTAAATAAATATTTTACTATATTTAAAATAACATTTTAAAATATTGAAAATATGTATTTATATTAAATATAAACTTAATATGAATACATATTTGCTTTATATAATAATTACAATGAATGTAAAACAATTTAGAATTCTTTACATTTTATTTAAATGTTTCTAGACACCTATTTTGAAAGTAATTTTTTGCAGTTTCTGCATCTTTAAAAAAAACAACACTAATCATTTGTTTAGTTACAATTTCTTTAAAAGCACCTTGGTGGTTAGTGGACCACAACTGTATCTTTTCAACCATAGCATAAAAATTGCTGAGGAAAACATAGCACGATCGAATCACAAGTGTATGACCAGCTGACCCACGTAATCATTTATATGAACTTAACACGTGGCTGAATAACCAAAGGTGAGTGTGTGCGTGTTGGGTTTGAGGTAGTATCAGAACAGTATCTTAAACACGTTGGTATATACAGCTTATTTAATAGCACTTTGGCACTTACATCTACATTGCACAGTCTATATAAAGCCAGAGGGAACTGATTTAGCATTTGTGTGTATAAAACCAGTGCAACATCATAATACAAGAATCTAATGTAGTTTGCCGAGTACATCTTTCAACACCAGCACTAAAAGCCTCCTTTAAATTCGGGTGTGTCAAACTTATTTGCACAATAATTCTGAGTAAATCACTTGCAATACACCCTTAAAGCGACCACACGCAGTTTGTTACACAAGACTAAATTAGCACCGCTTTATTTGGAATCATAGTAACTCGGGTCAAAAGGAATAGCTAATCAAGCAAAGACTGCTGTTGTTATGGCAGATACAGCCAAAGAAACTATCTGTTCAACCAGACACTGTGAAAATAGACTGACCCGAGGCACAAAATCTGCCAAATTTGTCACAATTTGTTGGTTAAAAGTAAAAGAAGGCTAAGGGAAAGAAAAGTGAAGAGGAGATGAAGTGAGAACGATGAGGAAGAGGCGAAAGAGAGAAATGGCTTTGGAAAAGAGCTTGCAGGAGCCACCGGCCAGAACATCTGCTCATGGGAGAGGGTGAGGTCAACATCTCTGCAACGTTTCTGCAACACGCACACGAATCATAATCAACAGTGACATGCAAAGACTGCAGCTCCTCTCCAGAGCCCAGATCAATCCGCTCCTATAGTAGCCATCTGCGTTTCTCGCCGCTAAGAGTCTGGACATCTGTGTGGTTGCTGGAGAGGGAGAGCGCGAGCAAGGGAAAGCGTTAAGGAGAAACAGACCATCCTTCCTTTGCCTGTGTCAATAACGCTGCATATCAAATGTAGAACAGCGTTCCCGCAGGACCCAATGCAGAACGGGCAGGGTTCAGTCAGTCCGTTCCTGCTCAGTTCCTTCTCTGCATCTAACACCAGAGTTTCATTAAGCGATCACAAGTAATATCCAGATATAAACGGATGCCAGGCCTGTCAGACAGACTCCGGCTGAGTCAGAATACTGAGCAAGTTCTCTTTTATGTAAGAAGAAACAAGCAGAGGTCTTTTTGTCACACTGAACGGGTTTATTTAAACAAGATCGCATGGGGAAA
Organism: Enteromius fasciolatus; assembly: GCA_032361145.1. NCBI lineage: Eukaryota > Metazoa > Chordata > Actinopteri > Cypriniformes > Cyprinidae > Enteromius > Enteromius fasciolatus. The sequence continues at coordinate 5,550,354 of JAUMHR010000047.1, read as the reverse complement.
AGATCTGTATCAGCACTTCTATATAGATTAATTTTACTGGTTCACTTGCACTACTGTTTAAAAGTAGTTGGTTTTTTTGGAAGAAAAGAAATAAAGATGATAAAAAATTATACTATTAAAAAAAATTACACTATTAAAACTACTATTAATACTATTCTTTAAAGAAACTTGAAAAAGTGAAATGAAGCTTTGGTGAGCAAACAAGACTTCTATAGAAAACATTAAATATTTTACTAACCCCAAACTTATGAAAGGTTGCCAGACAAATAACTGGAGATGATGCAAACAAATAAATTGACTCTCTGGGTTCAAAAATGTATAATTAATTTTGCTAAACTGTATGCAAAAATATTTGACCGCAGAATATCATAATTGACAAATCAGAATCATGCATCAATTAATGACAAGCAAACTTTGGTAATATACAAAGCACTGCATGTTCAGAAATATATCTATTTAAAGAACCCAGAACCCATTTGACTGACATGAAGAACCATATAATCAACTCAAGTACTGTATACTGTATTTCTTGAGTAGAAGAACCACCATTGACGAATCTAAAGGACTGCTACTGGCTGGCTAATAAGAAATATTATTAGTCAAATGTAGATTATATTCAGGAAATAAAAGAAAACCACATTGATTCCTTCTTGCCAGACTTCAGGGGAGTCCTAAGAGAACATAAGAGGACATCCTGAAAAGAGACTTTTTTCTCTCATCTCTCATTTGTTTTTTCACTCCCCTGGCTCTATTATTCTCACTCATCTAGTCCTTGCATCACTACATGTGCCAAATATTCTTATTCTTAGCCTCTTTTTTCTTTGTCAGTGTTTGTATTATTGCCATTAGGTGAACTTCTCCAAAGCATCACTCTCCTGCCATGCTGGCTCAAGATCTGACGGCCGCGTCTGGCAGTTTCACTATTCCCCTGCTCAAAGTGAGTGACTGGTGCTTGAACTCTGAAGACCAGCCACTTTTTTTTGCTTAAAACGCTGCCTTGGCAAGACCATCACAAAAGGTAGCCGTCATATGGTCCGTGATCACACAAACACACACACTTTATCCGGAGATACATCAACCTGGATAGGAGCTTAGAGTAAATGGAGTGTGAGATTTAAAAAAGGAAGCCTAACAAAGTCTCTCGCTCTTTCTCAGTCTCTCTCTGTCCTGCAGACTGAGACGTGTGCTGTCAACTCTTCATATATCATAGAAAAGTCTCTCATACACTTGATTTATAAACTGCAACGTTTTCATCCATACACCTTTGCTTCCAGTAGTTGCTGCATGAAAACTAAAAACCAATACTAAACAAAACTAAAAAATAAAACTATAAAAAAAATCACTAAAAATACAACTAGCCAACACAATAAAACACAAAAACATGATAACAATATACAGTACATATTTAAAAAAAAAAAAAGCTGACTTTTTTTTTTTTAACCATAATTGAGATTAGATTGGAATGTACTATATACAGTATATATATATATATATATATATATTTTTTTTTTTATTATTGTTAAAAGTGGAG
>JAUMHR010000047.1:5513341-5548723 GCA_032361145.1 Enteromius fasciolatus | reverse complement strand
AGATTAGATTGGAATGTACTATATACAGTATATATATATATATATATATATTTTTTTTTTTATTATTGTTAAAAGTGGAGTCATCTGTTTTTGCAAATATTTTTTTTTAATATTTAGTTATAATATAAATTAATGTAAATATATGTGAATACATGTAAATATATATTTTTAAATATATACTGTATGTGTCTGTATGTATATATATATATATATATACACATGTATACACACACATTATCCAAACAAAAACTTTTATTTTGTATGCGATTAATCACATCGTTTGACAGATACACTGCAAAAAATGCCTTATCTTACTTGGTATTTTTATCTTGTTTCTAGTCAAAATATCTACAAATTTATAAATCAATACACTTTTACTAGATAAGCAAAATGACTTAAGATATTTACTCTTGTTTCCAGGTGACACAAATTTAAATTAAGTGCATTTTGCTTAAAACAAGTAAAATTATTTGCCAGTGGGGTAAGTAAAATACTCTTGTTTTAAGAATATATATATATATATATATATAGTACATATATATTTATTCAGTAATGAGTAGTTAAAATAAAATCTACGACAGAAATCTAAAAATTAAATATAAAATCGTACAACTCAGGAACTATATATGTAGAACATTTTTAATATAAATTATAAAAATATACAAATATAAAACCTCTCTATAAACAATCTCTCTAATAAATTAGTTGACCAATTAAGTGACACGTCTAAAATAAAAGTTGATTAAAGGACAAAAATGCAGTACATCAAACATAACCAAACAAAAACTGGATGCAAAAATGAGTGCAAAACTAATAATACACAGACTAAAGAACAAAAAGCAGTTTTGTATTTTGGTAAGGGTGTACAGTTATGTATCTCAGCATCTGTGTGTGTGTTTGAGAGATGGGAAAATGTGTGCATGCTGCTGCCACTGTGCTTTAGCTCTGCCTCGGGCTACCAGCCGCCCCAGGAGAGCGAGGGAAGTGAGGAAAGAAGGTATAAAAAGTGAAAGAGTGCTGCAGATGGTTTTGGGCGCTACCTGTTTATTTAAGCCAGAACAATGGCGCGCTTCAAAACACACGTCGTCGATCGTGACACGGTTTTGGCAAAAGTTCTCCTTCTCTCTGTTCTTTCAATGGGCTAAGTGTGTGGTTCGGTCTTGTCGGTTTTGTGCTTGAGAGAACTTAGATTTTAGAAACAGAGATTTGCTTAACACGCTGTTTCGCATATTGCTTCAAGCTCTGGGATATGAATAAGCCTGTAGTTTCGCTTCATTTTAACTTGCTCTCGCATGCAACCGGCCGCAGGTTTAGCTAAGTTTCCCCAGCAACCTTGGTCTGTTAGATTGACAGCTGAGTGCGGAACGACATTTAATTCCACTGACACCAACAGGAAACATAATCACTGTGTCAAATTTCTTTATGCACATTAGTTTTAATAAAAGACGCCTCAGTATGAACTGATTTATGTTACGGCCAACTGGCTCAAACTTCCATTCACAAAGCCAAACGGTGAGGGAAAAAAACGATGTCTGCTTTTTTGCAAAGACGCATGTGGCAGTTATAAAGATAAATTTGTTTAGCTTAAAGGAATGATTTAACCAAAAATGAACATTGTGTCATTATTAACTAAACATCATTTACTGTAGTGAATGTACTGAGTTTTTAAAGAATTTCCTGGCAACTCTTTTCCATGTAAATGAGGACTGGGAATGTCTCGACAATGACAAAAAAAGCACCATAAAAATATCTTAAAAGTACACAAAAAAGTACTTCTGCTCAAAATTCTGAAGGTCAATCAGTCTTTATTCACTAATAAATATTGATGTATTCATGAAAGACCATGCGGAAGTACCGATATCAAAGTTTTCCAATTCACTCATTTTACACATTTATTCATTCATTCACCGATTTAATGATTTAGTCACAGTGTTTAACAGCCCCCCGGAGGAGAAGATTATTACGTTATTGTATTAAGTTTTGTATGACTTCATATAGTACAGTACACAGACTTGGAGTAAAGTATAAGTTCTCTATGAATATCTTTATTACACTTTTATGGTGCATTTTTGCTATATCAAATCATTTAATTTCTTAAAGTACCCCTATTACAGGTTTTTGAAAATGAGCTTTCATGCAGTGTGTAACACAGCTCTAAACATCCTGCAATGTTTTAAATCTGAAAGTGCACCATATGTAAAGTTATTGCCTCTTAAATGAAAGACTCGACCCTGAAACAAGTCATTTTTAAAATGAATCCCAACATGAAACATTAGCATATTGCCCGCCCACATAAAATGAAAGGGCGCCACAGTAAAATAGCCGTTTCCCTGTAAACAAAGCAGCGCTGCACTCAACAACTCTGCTTTTATTATGAAATGGAAATAAAATTGACCATTCGGACCAATTATTGCAGTTGGAGGTGTTAGGAGAAATGAATCATTTGGGAGTCGTTGAGCAAATAAGGTAAACATAAATGCATATTATAAAGCATTTTGTGACTTTGCATGCAGGTCAACCTATGAACAATCAACAAGCAAAATATGAACCTTAATAACCCTTAATAGGAGCACTTTAATTTTAATTGAATTCCAAACTATTCTGCTTTTATCTTTCACAACAGAAAACAAAATCATACAGGACTGGAGCAACAAAAAGCTAAGAAAATAATCACAAGATTTATTTTTAAATGGAGTGGTTTTAATTTATAAAAATAAACTCTTTTAAAATACAAGAGGCCTAATTAAACCGAATGATTTTTGAGCTTAAAACATAAGCGACTGTGCCAAAAATGTAAATGTCATGTTGTCAGTGGTTGCATTTATGCACTTTCTTCTGTTGCACTCTAAGCCTGAAAGTCTGTCTGTGCACGCCACTAAAAACCAGCGCTCTCGCTGATGTCCTTTGTTACAGAATGCAATATTGGTGCGTGACCGCATGAGATTCCTGCGTTGCCCTGATCCACAGAGAGATGGGAGAGTATGTGGAACCGTTTAATTACCCCTGAATCTGCTCGCGACATGACGGGTGAACCGCAGAGTCTGTTTAAAACTGGCCCCCGGCCACAGACCATGCAGAGAAAGCACAATCCGCTCTCCACAGCTCCAGATGACACACAAAACACAGCACATGTACAGAGAGAGAGAGACTGACAGCCAGAGATAATGTGACATTAAAACAAATAGCAAAGAGAGGAGGTTTAGAAGATTGAAAGTGCTGAAAGAGAGCTGCTTATACATTAGTGCAGATCTTTTATTCACTTCCAGTTCTCTTGTAAGTAATGCTTTTTTGATGATAAATAAAACATACTCCTTTTAATGGTTCCCTCTGATGCCTGTCTCAACTACATTGACTCAACTGACAGAAATATGGCCTTCACAAGCATGCTTTAGACTCATGAACAAATTATTCTTATGAACCGGTTCTTTTAAAATTGAATTAAAGTCATTAAGTTCAGTTGAATCAGTTTTTCTTGGTCAGTGAATCGTTCAGAGACGTAACTGAGTTACTGACAAACCGTTTCTGTGACAGCAAAATGACACTTTAAGCTCATAAGTAAATACTGACTGATTATGAAATTTGTTAACTTAGCCCTGACAAGCAAACAAGCACGCACACCCAAACTAATATACATATCCACCTAAGTCGTTCGAAATCTGACTCGTCTGGAAACGCTCGTCTAAGGACATAATTGAAATTCAATAACAGGTGCACCACTTCTCAACACACTGCACTCAGTATCTAGTCAGTAACTTAATACACATCATGTGACACACAGGTGTAAACACACACTTTGTCTGAATAATAAAACACTCTGCTTATTAATAACTACGTCTCATCAAGGGGAAGCTACAGTAAATGCACAAATCTCTGAGCCAAGTGGTTTCTGAGGGTCATTAACGTCTAATAGGGCCAAAAGAAGACTGAACACAACAGGATGTGATACGTAAAAAGGTCAATAAGGACGAAGCCCTTCCACAGCCACAGAGTAAATAATTCATGCGGCAGAAAGACTTCAGGTGACCTTCAAGTTCCTAACAGCACTCCAGACAGAAGAAGGGAGCAAAATAGAGTGAGAGAGTAAATGAGAGGAAGGACATGAAACACAAAATAAACACACACAGAAGCTTTCCCAGTAACAAGCTGTTTTTCCAACAAAACACTTATAAAGATGCTTTGGGAAATTCAGATCAGTACATTCAGATGTTTCAGTAAAAATAAAGAAATAATTCACACAATAATTCAGCTGTCATTTAAAACACAGATAGGCACTTTAAAAAGTTTACAGAAGAATCAAAAGTTAATTCCAACTGTTGATTATGGAGCCCCGTCCATGACACGCAGAAAAAAAAATATGTTGTGGCCACAAATGAAGAATTAATTCCCACAACTTATTAATCAGTGACCACTTTTCATTAACTTGTACCCTCTTTTTAGTCAACAGTCACATAAACTACTAATAAACTCCCTTGTTAAGTTGTATTGTAGTGACTCATTTAACTGCATGAAAAAACAGAACAAAAAACTAAATTGAACTAAAATGTGTAATAATAATAAAAATATGATATTATACTATATTTAGTGCTGTCAAACAATTCATCCAAAATAAAAGTTTTTGTTTACATAATATGCATGTGTGTTAGGTGTATATTCTTTATGTATATATAAAAGCAGACATATACAGTATACAAAAATTGATTTAAATGTACATTTTTATTCATATAATTTATATTATATATAAATATTTATTACATAATCTTCTTTTAAAAATAATACATGCATGATAATATACATAATACATAATAAATATACACAGTATACACACATATATCATTGTCAACAACATTGTTTAGTTTGGATGTGACTGAAATCATTTGGCAGCACTAATTATATTATTTTATTTTATTAGAAAGTGATTTTAATTTTTTTTTTTGAAATGTCTTCAATGTTAATAATAATAATAATAATAATAATACCAATGATAATAGTCTAATTGCAACAACTATCTATAGTAGCTTGTAGATTGACAAAACAATATATTAAAAGTAGCTTCATTGTGAAAATCAGACAGAGATGGGGAACGAGACTGAGACAAAGAAAAAGAGAAGGATCTACTTCTGGTGAAGAGGGTGAAAACAGACAGGCAAGAGACGGATGCAGATGAGGCCGTGAGAGAAAGAGAAACCAGCATCATTCCCAGCCTCTCCATATAATCATTCCCATCCACCCCAAATCCTGGCCCGGCGCCAGCTTGCACTTCACCCGGCAGCCAGCGAACAGCCCGCTATTATAGGATGCCTCCAGTCTGCGTCCAGTGCGGTCGGGTGCGGAGTGTCTATTTCGGAAGATTTAGGCTGAATTCCGACGACTCGCAGTCTCTCGTCGTCCCAGTGTCGCCCATCCCAATCAATCCCAGGAGGCCATGGGGCAGGGTAATGAAATGGGAAGCCTGGTAATTACGCTGTAGTGAGTAATTATCAGATTGTTTCACAAGCACTTTAAAGTCCCCGATGCACCATTTTACCAGCGTGTGACGGCGGGACGGCCTTTTTCACAAAGGGACACCCCCTCTCAAAGGTGTGTGTCCCCCCTTTGCCACCTGCAGGGGGCAGTGTATTCATATGCACCGACCACCTCCACCCTAATCTGGCATCATGGTATTTATGTGGGGTTTTGGGCACACATGGACCCTGTAACCCGCTGCTAATCCTACAGTGTGAATTCACAACCTCGTAACCACAAGTTTGAGATCCGAAAGGCAATCTGACAAGCATGTGAAGGCCTATCCCACACTGTACTGACAGATGAACGGGCCGCTGATAGCTCTGACAAGAGCAATTTTCACAGACGGTAGTTTAAAGCGTACGAGGGGAGTACAGCGAAGACATAGCGCTGGTATAATTACAGGGAGGGGAAACCAAGAGGAAAATCTATCACTCGGCCATCGTTTAACAACTAAGATGGATCTCTCCGTCTGTGATCGTCCGACTGGCCTCCCCGGAGGCGGCACGACTGAATTGCAAACTCTATGTGCAACTCATGATAGATCTGTGTGTGTGTGAGAAAGAGATAGCCGTCCCCCTACTCGGCGCTCGTTGGAGTGTGCATCTCTGGAGAGCATGTCTGCGCGTTTATTTGGCTTAATTACTATGCTGCATTCACAGGGGGAGTGAGAATGAATGACACTTCACTTAACGACTATCCTCTCCTGGCCAACTACTGTCTGCCCACCGCCTTCATTAAAACAGCCGCTCTCTTCCCCTCCCGCTCCCTCTTTGCCACTCTTCCTCCATCCTTTCCTCTCTTCCTCTCTCTCGTTTTAACACTCAGACACTGTGTGGGTGTGAACAGCGATCTGTCATACTGCAGAGCATCAAAAGAGCCATCAAGCACCTGTGGACTATGGCTCTCCATTACATACACACACACACACAAACAGCTCTATCACCATGGCCAGGTGTCTAATTATCTAAGCCTGCCTCCATTCTCACACATCGTGCTGGCCAAAAACACATCAGACACATTTTCTGTCTCACACACACATATAATGTCTCACTCACAATTATCCAACAGGAAAACAAGTTATTGTACAGTACAAGTTACTGTATGTGGGGACTAATAAGGATTTTACTGATACTGATCTTTATATTTAAAAAAAGTTCAAATAAAAATTATTATTTCTAGCAATATTTGCTCAAAATTATTTGCTAAAATTAAACTTTTTCATTTACAAGGCTGGCAGTAGATTTTGGAGGACGTGTGCTGCTCCTAATGACTAGCTCCTGCATAAAACCAACTCAGAACCAGCTTAAACCAGCTCAGAACCAGCTTAAACCAGCTCAAAAGCAGCTCATGCCCAATTAAGGACTCAAGGACCAGCTCAAACCAGCTTCCATTCTTTCAAATATACCTGAGCAGCATATGCTTTTTTTAATTTTGTATTTGTGTGTGCTTTTTTGCACTATTTATACAGTGTATCCGGTGATCAAATTAATCTTAATATATTCAAAACAATAGACTGTTTTCTAACTAGGCATGTAGTAATAAAGTAACAAGTAATTAAATATTTTGGTTCAGATTTAACAACAAGAGACAGGAGGACATTTGACATTTTATCAAATAATTCGTTATGCATTTCTGTGGCATCGCACTGGAAAGCTGCCCTGCTCTAGAGATCCCATTTGTCCAAAATCCTATTCCACACAAGTATTACACAAACAACAATTATCATTTGTCTGGCGGCGGTTGTGTTACGTCACACAGCATTTTCGAAATCGTTGGAAATGTCTGGTTTGATCTCAGTTTAAGAGGATTCACAATTCAGTAAAAAAAAGTTTTCGGGATTGTTGTACAGGATGTGAGATATTTTGACAACCCAAAACTAATTTTCTTTTGCATAGCAATACAGATTGTGTGTGTGTTTTTATCATACAACATCTGTCAATCACACTAAATCCAAATCCATTACGCCATACCAAAAAACATCCATAAAGTGCACAGGTGGCATAAGTTTGGAAAGCACTGTGATGACGCAATGTAAGACAATGCTTTAAACCATCCAAGCACAACAGCATTAACTCAAAGAAGCATGTGATTAATCACAGGTGGACCTGCATCTTTTGTATATTAAAGTCTCCAGCCTTTCCTCCTGAAGTTAAACAGCAGATGCCGATGCTCGGAGCAACAATTGGTTTCTTAAATCCTCTCCGTTCTCTGGTTCTCTCTTTCCTAACAGCACATTCTCAGACAAAAATAAATTGTCTTTTTCACTCCTCCTTCATTCTCTGTCTCTATAAAAGAAATGAGAGGGCGTTAAACGGACCCTGGTGGGGTAAACCCATGCCACACACAGACCTTACAATCAGCACACCAGAAGCGCAGATTCACTGACAGAACAGAAGGCTATATTTACCAAACGAGGGAGAGAGAGATCACCGCCACACATATATGTGTATACTTTTGGTCATGTTCCTGAACAAAGAACCACAGCAAGCCCTCTAAGCTTACATTAAAAAAGGGAAACGGCCCAAAATATGGCAAAAATGCTGCCGCTTATTTCCGTGAGAGATGAAAGCCCTGGGTTACAAAGAGGCTGCTATAGTCTGGATCTCTCCGCTGTCTCCTTTAAAATAGCACAGCCCGGAGAATAACATGTTTGCTGTTACCACCATTCACGCATAGCGGCCAGCATCGCCAAAGCCGTACAGTACGAGAGAATAATGCTTCAAAATATACAATACTGTATGTGCAAGTATGAGTATGCATACTTGTTAGAATGTGTATGCCGATTTATTGTGACAAAGCTAGTAAACTCAAAAGTATTTCATCATCAGTACAAGTTGAAATGACAGCAGTTTTAGCACTAAAATTGTCCTACGTACTGTATCCTTCCCTTTTATCTAAAAAGGCAAAATTTTAGGTTAAATGATGAGGCACTTTGAATGGAAGTAAAAGGGAAACACTGGTAACAACACTCATTGTTTTAATAGTATAGCCACAAAACGCTAACAAGATTTTAGGGCAGAAAAACACTTTCTAAGCTTTGTGTAGTGTAGTTCCATCTAATTTCGACAACTTTGTTGCCATGACAATAGAACACCATAAACCCTAAATGTCTGTAAAAATAGCTTTGCAGCACACGTTTTAACAGAGGAATCTATGTTAGCGCTCTTATCAAATTAGATGCTTCCCGTTTCACTAAAAGATTTTCACTTTAAAAATCTGCCCCATTCACTTTTTTAGTGCTTCAATGTAACACATTGTAAAAGAGGAGTCAAAATTATATTTGTGCTAATCAGCATGCTGTCAGTTGAGCTTAACATGCATTGAACCAGGAATATTCCCTTAAAGGATTTCTGTAAAATCAATTTGGAGGCATGAGAAATTAGACTTCTGGCTGCAAATGCATAGTCATTACCCACGGTACGTCATTCAGAGTTCACAAGATCTATGACAGGGTACCAGTACAGAGTTTAGAGCTACAGGACAGTGTAACTGGAACTAAAATATATAGAAGAGCCAATACATGAACACATGGAAATAATCTCTCAGGGCTAAATCATAAGCACAAGAGAGAGAGACTGTCGGAGTAGACAGAAATGAAACTTCACGTGAAAGTGGAGGAATTTAAATATATATAAATGGCAGAAAAAGTCCAATTTGAGAATGTGAATAGTGTGTAAGACAGGTAATTTAAAAATGTATGCATCGGTGATGGGACTGGTTGCAAAACTTACCCTTGTAGGAGAGCTTGAGTCTGGGCACGTTCTCTTTGGTGTGCTGGGGTGCAACTCTTCCAGGTAACGCCACCCCACACAATAGCAGAAAAATCCCAACTAGGTAATCCATGGTGCTGGAGCGCTGGCCTCCAGCCCAGGGGGGCTTGCAGCCCACAGTGCCCAGAGCAAAGTGCTTCCCTCTGGGATAGCCGAGATCTTCGGAGTCCCTCCTTACTTCAAAAGATCCAGCGCCTGGAGCTTCTCCCCAAGGAGGCAATCCGAAATCAGATCCCAAGCGAAGCAGGAGACGAGGGTTCACATGGCTCCATGTAGGGGGGCGTTTCACCGGTCATGGGGGTAAAGGTGTACTCCTCAGGGATGCGTTCTCGGACCCTGGTGAGTGGGATTGTATGTTTGTGGGAGAGGTAGAGTTTCAGTAAGGGATCCGGCAGACCCTGTCTCTCTCTCCGCTCCAGCTTCGCGCACACGCTCTTACACACACTCTCACAGACTGCTGCTGCTTGTGTCCACGGCTCAGCCTGAATGAGAAGGAAAGAGAGAGAGCAGTACACCATCCACCGGAGCGCAGGAGGGGAGGGGTGGAGAGGGAGGGTGAGCAGCTGAAGGGGGAGGACGAGCTGAAAGGAGAGGTATGCGAAAGACTCTTCTGCAAAGGTTTGGCTGCTCTGTGTCCTTCTTTTCTGCATTGCTTATAGGCTGCACCTACAGTGCATTGTCTTCCCACCTGCTCTCTCCTTTTTGGCTTTTTGGCAGACCATCATATTTTATCAAATTCTAAGCCCCTAGAATATTTTTGTCTGTCTGTGCATTAGCCTGGATTTAAGTGTTTGATTAATAATAAAATAGTGATAATGAAAATTATATAAAAGAGTTTGTTAATATAGCATACTTACGTACTAAAACAACAATACAAATAACAAAACTGATAATATTATAACTACTTGATGTTTAATTATTTAAAAAACCTAATAATATAAAGTATAAAAATTATTAATATAAATTAACCATAACATTATTTAAGAAATAATTTTTTCATTATTAAAAATAAATATCTAAATTCAAGAACTATACTAAAACAAAATAAAAATCTATCTATCTATCTATCTATCTATCTATCTATGAGCATAATAAATTAACCATCAAATTATTTAAGAAATAATTATTCAATTATTTAAGAAACAAGTGAACAAGTAAAAAATAAATAAATAAAAATAATTATCTCTTTTATGTAATAATACTAAACTGTAAAACAAGTTCTCTGCTTCTTTATAGTATTTCTCTTTTTGTCACTGTGAAAAATGTTCCTCTTTGTTGTCCATAAACAACAAAGCCTTTGTATTAAAATATGCAGCAAGCAAAAGAAGTTTACTAGTAATACTTAAAACATAAATGAAAAAAGTAACACATCGAGCTAGACTATCCTGGCTTCTTTCTTCTGCCTCCTCACTCACTCTCTGCTTCTGATAGACAGAGGTGTTAATGTGTGATTTTTCACCCCGGAGTGCTGAAGACAAAATTGCCTCAGAAACACCAGCTGAGTGTGTGAAGGTATTTCACAACCTCGCAAATGAGCAAAAAAGAAAGAAAGAAAGAAAAAAAAGAGACAGATCTCTCACTTTTGCATGTCTGTATATAAGTGTTTCCTGCTTTCATGAGCGGGTCTGTGCCAATGTCTCATCACCTTTACAACCAAACATGCTCTTTAGGTGTTTACACCACATAGACCTGCAGAGATGATGGACAGACACTACACCTCCTCCTCCTCAGACCTCACATTCACCTGCAGCCTGGTCTCTGATCCACTCACAGCAGATGCGCTGGCATGCTGAGGTTTTCCTCTGGTCGTCGCTCTTCTGTACAGCAACTATGTGGAGGGGATTTGTCAGGGCGCTTTGACTAATGATGTCTTAATGAATTGCGCCTCGGCGTGCGCTAAAACGAGATCGCTCATTGACAACTAGTTTCCAGAAGCCTGTCAGTAGCAAAGTGGTAAATATAGCCTCTGAAACATGAGATCCACAGAGGAGCGGCCTCCTCGAAACACAGCGAATGGATCCTGTCAGTCAGAGAGGCTTTGATAAATACGGCATTTGCGTTGAGGATGTAGGCTTGCTAAGTGTTTGTGTAATCTTTAGTGCAAATGCAATGGGTCTTTGACACCTGCTGGGGTGGAATGATTGGTGCAATCTACTGTACAAATAACAAATGTAAATAATTAGCTGTCTGGCACTTAGGATTAGGCCTATAGGCAAATGCTCACATTGCTGGCATGTATATACATGCAGAAGCACGCATGTGCATGTAGAAAACAATGACACGTAAGTGACTTGTTGTATTCACCCTATGTTCCAAGGAATGACGGAAGGTGATGTAAGTGACAGTTGGTGATGCACGGTTAAAACAACCCCTTCAAACAAGGATAATTTACTTGAGAAATGCAAACAGGATCAACTAGGATCATTCAAAAAGGGTTTTAATGTATTAATCTACATATGTGTGTATGCTATGGAAATTAAACCTTCACTTTCTCATTCATCTAGCCTTTCCCTTCCTGTACTGTATTTTTTTAGATACTGTATGATAACTGGAAGCCATGTTCAAGGTTCTACTCCACCAGAAGGAACTTCCTGTTAGAGAGGTCACACTTCCTGTCTGAGTAACACACAGCAGTGACGTCTCATGTACAGTATCATGTACAGCAAGTCAGCAGATATCAGTACACCACACCCACTTCCCCTGCGACTCCTGAAAGAGGTTCGGTTTAGGTGAAAGGGGAACGATGGGAATGGAGAAGAGGAAGGATAGATGGAAAAAGAGAGATATTTGCATGGCATAAGTAGTCAGTCTCCACTCTACCCACATCCTCCACTCGCCGTGATGACAGCTCAGACGCCTTGGTCTGCTCAATCAACACATGGCCAAGTGAAAGAGAGAGAGAAAGAGAAAAAGAGAGTGGTAAAAAATACAAATCACATCTGCTCATGAACAACAAGTCTGAAGATAGATAGATAGATAGATAGATAAAATAAAAACTGTAAATACCACTCAATAATTTTTTTCTCAATATAAATATAATATATTATTAATATAATAAGGTGAAATGTAAATCTAAATATTACAGCAAAAAAGAACTCCTCCTTGGATCACTCAGCGTTTTACATGACACAGAATTTGCATGGTAATGACAGCTATAAAGTGGAAACACCACAGCAGACAGCGCCAGAAACAAGCGGCTCTCTCTCAAGAGAGCATGCAAGTAACCCGAGGGCTTCATCACACTTCAGAAAGAGAGACCGAGCTCAGAGCATAATCACTTTACCAGAGATTCCTGCTGGAACAGCAAAGCCCCTTGAAACACGTCCTCCATTACTTGATGTAATAGAGAGGTGTTACACCAGCAGAGAAGACAGGAGGTGATGAGAGAGACTGAACGCTGATGAGGTTGTGGGCCAAGGTAAATATACCTTCATACGCGTCAATTTTACTCTTAAGAATGGCTTGGAACTTTTTAACTTTTCTATAATAGATGCAAAAATGCTAATTAAACATTTTGTGTGTGTGTCTCATTTCATCATTGTGACCTTCAGGCAGAAGCTGCACTGAATTTGCCCATTTTCTACAGAACGTGAGGGTGTGTTTGGCTCATTTAGCACCTCCTGTTCTCTTCCATTTCAGAAAAGGGGTGCTTCCTCTTTCATCGGAGGTGCAGAGGTCAGAGGCCAGTCTTCATTTCACAAAAGAGGTCAGTCCTTGCCAAGTGGGCAACGGAAGTTTCATAATCCACCGTCCCACCCTCCACTTGCCCCCACCTTGTCACCCTCTCCCTCATACAAGCTTTTGATATTAAATCTTTCTGACAAAGTTTATAAACAGAATGTAAGCAAGCAGTGATGTATGGGTAAAATGACACTCTCATAAAAACATCATCGCAAGAGCGTCAGGGTTGAGAAACTAGAGTGAATATTTTTTATCAGTAATTTCTTCCCGTCTATCAGCGTGGAGGAAGCATCCCGCAGCGGCTTTGCCACAGATGCATCCGTTCCAGCGGTGCATCAGCGGGGTCTTTGGATTTCAGGAGTGATTTACAGAGCAGAACAGAGGAAGAAAGAGAAGAAAAAAAAACTTTCATCTAATTCATAAAGTCTGACAGTGCCTGGGCTTGTCTTACAGGTGATGTAATGTGAGTGGCAGGCAGCAGGATGAGGTTGAGATATATCGCCGTGTAGTTTGGCGTGGGAGAATCTCAAGTTAAAATAAGTGCGAATGTAAAGGCTCTGCGCACCTGGATCTCATTCACTGTGGATTTTTTGGGGGTGTCAGTTAACCAAGTAAAATACTGATACCAAAAAAGAGAAAAGAATATGTTAAATCCACAAAAAAGTACCATGAAGTTGTACAGTACCATGACAGAGTGATGGTATCAGTTGGTAATAGCATGGTATAAACACCGTAATATTACAGTAAATGCTTTAGATATATACCTATGCTAATGAATATTTAGTTTTATTAGTGAATCAACAAGATACAGTGCAACAAGTGTAATCTATTTCTCCAACAAATGACTCTTATCAAGTATTTTTAGCACCATTAAGGATATATTCCCGAACAAGTTACTCTGGTTCTTTTTAGTGAATCAGAAACGCACCACAAAGCCAGTGTAGTCTGATTCCTGAACAAATTATTCGTAGCGAATCAAACCCTTTAGTACAAAAAGTGTAGTCTGATTCTCAAACAAATGACTGAATCCAAACCATACATTTCAACCAGTGTAGTCTAATTCCCAAACAAGTTACCTTTAGTGAATCAAACACAAGGCGGCCTGATTCCTGAATGAATTACTCTTAGTGAATCAAACCCACACTGTCCAAACAGGGTAGTCCGATTCCACAACAAATTACCCTTATCAACTGATTCCTTTTACTGAATCAAAAACACAAATAACAACTAATGTAGTCTGATACTTGAACTTTTTTCACTGAAGTTTTTAAGTGAATCAAAAAGCAAACGGTTGTTTTAATGCATAGTTTTTGTCTCTGGTTATAATTAGTCTGACAAATACTTCACTGAACCAATAATAAGAGCAGTTGACATCTGAGTCACTTACTGAACACATGCAGTATAGTACCACCACAACACATGGGAACGTTTTGTTACTTTTTTGTTGGAGAAAAGATTACATTACAACCTGATTACTTGCTTTAATAGACTTCTGTCTAAAAAGCAGCAACATTAACTGTTGCTGAAGTATTCAAGTCAGAACAAACAACACTAGTTTCCGGATAGATACTGAATTGGCTTTGAATTGATGTGCAGGTCTCCGCTCCGGATCACAGGAGTTCATTGTCCAATGGAGTGCTCCTAAAAAGCGCTAGTGATGTGAAAAGGCCTTGTCGAGTTTGTGAGGAAGCTGAACTAATCCAGGAGGCAAAAGGTCTTTTTAAATCTCATGTATATGTAAATGTTGTGTGGCGTCAGTGAATGGCCCGGTCCGCAGAGCTTAACTTCAGATCGGCTGAGACAACAGAAAAGCGCTCATTATTCCATCTGTGTAACCCAATCAGAAGGCTTAAGCTGGCAGAAAATCCCCCCCTGCAGCCCCCAGTCAAGGTGAATTGGGGTTAAGAAGGACAGAGAAAGAGCATTAGCTTTTTTGCACGGCTGCTGAAATTAAAATGTAACCAAATCAAATGGAGAGTTTCAGCTACAGGGGTCAATTACTGTATTGGGACCAATACACAAGGCTTGTTTGGAAATTTTAAGAAGACTTCACTAAGTCTTCCATTGAGCAAAAATTAAGAGTTCTTCAAAGAAAAGTAGGTGACAGAAGCCATATACTGTACTTGACATGCCAAGGCTGTCCATAAAAGTAAAAATTAACCAAAGACATACAAATTACTGCTGTGGGTGTTCACAAACTCACAAAGTTAGGGATGGACATGTTTGGCCAATGTGTTGCATCTCATTACAATTTCCATGCCTTGCACCGTGAACATACTGTAGCATTTTAAGGCTGCTGTAGCAAGTTTAAAAAGTAAAAAAAAAAAAAACTCAATACATTCTGTTCATTTAAACTGTAAGCTGTAACGTGTGTCCATGTATGTTTAATTATTATTATTCATTTATTTATTCAATTTTTTTGGTACAGCAGAAACTCACAGCAGAGTTTAAAATGTATTTTATATATATATATATATATATATATATACATATATACACACACACACACTACTCACCAATTTTCAAATAAAATTATTTACAATTGTTTTAAAATTAGAATATGCTAAATCATAATGTAACTACAAAGAAAATAAAAAATCAAATAAAATCAAATAAAAATAAATATATATATGCATATTATAATTTATTTTGAGCATACGAATAACTAAATTTGAACTAATTAAAATGTAATTTAATTTAAAAAATAAAATCGATAAAATAAATCACCTTTAATTAGGCTACTAATTAAATATAATTTCAAATATATATATATATTTTTTTTTAAGTCCCCAAAAAAAATGACTGAGCACATCATTGTTAAATCAAGCCTTCAAACCTCATCTCCAATATATTGCCAGACACTGTTGCTCATTATCCGACTTAGTTTGTGCCAAAGGTAAATCACATTGTGGAATTCAAACCCAGCCCTATAAATCAAAATTTAGAAAAAAACAACTTGCACTGCAGGCTTATATAAATCTGACCTGTGTGTCATGTATCTCTGCTCTTGTTGTCAGGCATAGAGGTCTTCAGCTTGGGAAAACTTGGGTCATAGTGACATTGAAGTCCAGCCTGCATCTCTATTAAACATTTACACGCTTGTGAAACGAATAAAAACTAACCACCGGCACTCACGTTACAGCCAAGCTGAGGACTCATATTTAATATGGAGCTGAAGTGCTGCCAAAAAATATCAGGGTAAAAGAGACAGAGAGAGAAAGAACAGCAACTGTAATCCTCTTTCGAATGAAACCTGACGATCTGCGGTTAAATCCATTTATATGGGGTGTTTTCGTGTTGCGCCTAATTCGATTTGCTTTATTATGCACCGGTTTGGTGTTTAAGAAAAATATAATGAGTCAGTCTGTGCCTCGGTAACCTTATGTGACTGTCTATGAACTTGAAACGCTTACATCACACATTAACACGACAGTGCCACTGGGAAAAAAGGCCTTTATGACAGAAACACGCAGGTGGATGATTGCACAAATAACCGGATGCTCTTCAACATAGCTGCTTCTCTCGGACACTGAATGTTTCCTGTGAAAGCATCGATAATGCAGTGTGCCGTTGTGATGAGTCACCGGGTGTTTGCCGCTAGTGACGAGACCCAGCTGTGGGCACGAGCCGCTGCATTCATAAAGCGAGAAACATGTTTTTTCAAGACAATGACGCACAACATGACTTCAGGGACAGTTTCAGATGTTGAAAGCCTCCCTTGTCTCTCACCTGATGTGATTTTTTAAGTATCCATGAAATAAAAGGCAATGGAGTGCAGTGGGGGTCTTTTGGACCCTACTGACTTTCATGGTATGTACAAACATTCCTCAAAATATCTCTTGTGTTCAACATAAGACATGGGAGCATGTCCTCCAACAAAAAACGACTCTATAGCAGAGGTCTTCACGGGAGACGGAGCCTGACCAAAATGTTAAATATAACAAGATGGTTCTTCCATATTATAATAAACACATAAGAAAAAAATGCAATGCGGGTCCTGGGTCGGGTCTCGGGTCCTTGAGTCCTCTGTGAAGAGCTCTACTCTATAGGTCGTTTGTGCAAGAGACCTATTTTTACGTTTTAAAGTCACAAAATGACGTATAACTGTCTTCACCAATAAAAATGCTTGATTATTTAAATGCAGTGTGTGGACTTTTTACAAATGATCTCATTGTAATTCATACATATTTTAATAGATGTAATTCATACGAAGGACAACACCTAACCCACTCCTAAACCTACCCCTTACAAAAAATAATCATTATTTATAGTGAATATACATTCTGGGTAAAACGTGCATGCTCCGGGATTTAACACATGATTACATATCATCATATATACTGCAATGTGCTACCAACTGAGCTACACAAAACCCGAATTACGACGCAGATAAAACAGTACAAATCCTTGATACGAAAATGCTGTTTTGTCGATAGAGGCACAATTGTAGCATACGCTCTGATGGGTCGTATTTCTGGGATTTGGACAAATGACCTATACAGGCGTATTGGTTGGAGAATGAAGTAGGGCTGGGTTGACAACACAGATTTCTCAATTTTGAGCTGATATCGATTTTATTTATTTTCACTGATTTATCTCATGTCTAAAAAAAACCCTACTTAATAAATCGAAATATTAAGCTGCTTTGTGTTTGATAAATTTTGATATTTTCTAAAGTTTTCAAATATCGTTGAAAAGGGATCCCCAGAATTTAAGGAGCATTCAAACCGATCATCTCTTTACCTGTACTAAACCTAGTTATCCCACAAAATAATCTTAAAAGATACAGTTACTTACTGAAATATATATCACATCTCATGTAATAGTTGAAACTGAGTATGCACTCTATTAAATATTCATTATATTTTTACTTAACCTGTTCTTCAATATTTAATGTATTTTTGATTAAATCCAGGGTTCCTGTCAGTTAAAAAAGTTTTTCATAATCACAAGAAAAAAAAAGACATGTACTATACCTGATATTCAAATACATATACATCAAACTGAATCAATTCATAAAAATGTGTGCCAATTCCAAGCCCTAAAATGAAATCATACTGGTTTGGAACGACGTGAGGGTGAGTAAATCATAACAGAATTTCTGTGTGAGGCACTGCTTCAAAACGTTCTTCAAGGATGACAGTCCGTGATAGTTTTCACCTGTGTTGGAACAGACTAATGGATACATTTCCATGTTACCCAGAGGAAATCTTCATATATAATGCAGGACACGCTTTTGGAGAGCACACATGCTTTTGTTAAATGCTGCCTGCAATTGAGTTACGTACACATTACTGAATAAGGCAAGTCAAGAGCTATTCAGGAAATAATGGAGGGCAAGACGAATTGTTCAGTTGCCATTTAGGATAATGAAGGGATGTTTCTGCATGCAAATGAAACACTGGCACACGCTCGTCCACACCACCCCTGTCCTGCTCCCATTCATCAACCTCCTGCGGTGAAACTATCAAGCTTTCAAAAAAAAAACAAGCTTCACTTATGGGGTCGTTCAACCTCATCGTACATCGAACACAACTGACAGGCGCAAGAGATACAATGCAGATCTCCTTAATAATAAAAAACTAGAAACTTTCATTTAATTCCGTGTGGCCAATTACTTCCAAAGACAGGCTCTTTTTATGAGACAGCCAGAGATAGAAAACGTATTCCAGCAGCATATCTGATTTCAAACATCTTTCAGAAAAATAAATAGTGTTTCTCCAGCCAGTAAATCTGTAACTTGCGAGACTTGATTTGAAATTAAGTAGAAACAGCATTGGGAGAGTGTGTACATATCAGGGTCAGGCAAAAGTGAATTAAAGAAGAGTGAATTTAAACTGGACTTGTTTTAAATGATTTTCAATTGGAAACTGAATTGGAATGACAGGAAATAGAATGTACTGAATTAAATGAAGCTGATGCATACTGGGAAATGACATGTTCTTTCACCCAGACCCACAAAAGCTATTGTAAATAACAATAATTAAATTGTAAGAATTCAGATGCAAAAGCTGCTACAGTAAGTGCCATCTGTAATTTTCATCTAAACATAATTTTATTTTTATCAGGCTCCAATGTTTAGATTGAATATTTTTACTCTAATGGCAATATTTAGGCCCTTCTCTATGCAAAATAAATAAAGTAAAATAACTAATTTATTTTTCTATATAAAAAAAATATAGAAGTCTGATAAAAATTCAGATTTTAGAAGAAAATTAATTCATCTTCCTATGTATCCATCCATTTAACCAATCAATCATAAATTTAGGCAAAACACTCACTGTTAAAACAGTCATACTTCATTAAATGTAAAAATAATTTAAATTGCACTTAAATTCAAAATCGGATGGCAATTTAGCAGCCTATTTGCAACTTCAATTCAAATTCCATGATTCAACTGGAAATCGAAAGGCATTCTTATTTCTGTCCTAATGCTCGAAGACCCTAAGTCACACAAGAAAACCATCCATGCAACAGAAGAAAAAAAATCCATGTTGTTAATCTGATGTTTTTTTTCTGTGTAATATGACAAACATTCACTACACTCTGATGAGATGATATGATCTGCTCTCTAACCAACATTTTACATTGTAATTTATTACCACAATTGAAACACTCAATTATCTTTTATTGTCAAATAATAAGCACATTTAGGGCATTTCCCCACAGAAAAAGGGGTCAAGTGATTAGAATGAAGACAGTGTTGATTTACTCAGTGGGAATTCTTCAGTTAACCGAGATTTGTAATTGAAATGAGATGTTTTCTATCCTTGGAATGTATTTTACTGGGTCTGCAGGCTTTGTACATAAATAAGCCTTCTTTCAGTCCTCATTCCAATATGACATGCCATCCATCAGAGACGTCTAGTGTGCATTCTGTGGTTGCTTTAGGGAAACGCTAATGGCTATTCAACTGTTGGCATTGGCGCTCATGACAATAACTTTTGGCACATGCAATAAAGACTTGGCTGGGAACAAGCCAAGGCATCTCATTGAGATATTAATGTACATGCTGATATGACAAGTACACTACTGTCAAGATCGACAGTGAATAAAATACACAGATATAAATGATCATAATCATAGAATCATGACCTGAAATCTGCCTTAATCTCATGAACGCTTCTGTATTGAAGGTATGGTTCGCATTATTATCAGGTATGCGCTGTTTAACGGAACAGTTATGGGCTGGCCAAGGCTCTTCTGGATGTATCCGCAGCAGAAATTCCCTGGCAGAAGATCAGTCTCATTCATTCCTTTCCAGACAATATCATCCTCTCGCTCCCATCAGCGAGACACATCAGAGAACTGACGTGCTCCACTTTGAAAACAAACCCTTGTCCTGCTGGTGGGAACAGAGCTAAAGGATCAGCTAATGACCGTGAATTATACCTCATCTGATCCACACTATATTCATGCAGGGCATGGAGTCAATGATAACAGCTGTGTGTGAACATAGTAGCTACTACTAGGGCTGTGTGATATGATAGGTGTAATGGTTTTTATACTAAACTGTATGTGCTATTGCCTCACACCAACCCTACACCTTACCTGACCACTTACAGGAAACTTTCTGCTACCTCAGATTTTAATTACACTCCATTCTGTGTGAATACGCATGTCATACCCATGTCATTATGAATATTTATGTCCTCATTTGTCACAACACACAATATACACAGACACACGTGTATACATATACAGTATATTGTTTAGTATCAATAGCTATTTAAGCATCAATATATATGAAATATATTTGTAGGTTTTTACAATTTTATTGTGTTTTTCATTTTTATCTGTATAGTTTTAGTTTACTTGGTTTTATGTATTAGCACTTAAAACTAAATGAAAATGAGAAATGCTGCCTTGACAACTTGCTGATTTTATTAAAAGCAAATAAAACTTCCGTTTATTTTTAAGTAAATGTTCATTTTAGTTATGAACCATTTCTTACAGTTTCAGTATTAGTCAACAATAATAATCCTAGACTTAGCTACCATCAGAAAAGATGATACTGCTGGATAAATCGTGGCTTTTAGCAAGAAGTTTCACTTTGATGCGACCCCTGTGCTGATTGTAAAGTTAGACATGGGGGCTGATGGTGGAAAACCACATCAATAACCTTTATGACTCCAACATTCACTGTACCTGGAGGAACGCATACCTCAAGTCTCCTGTCCACTTAGTCTAAATAACACCACCCTCTTTCAAAGAGCGCACTGCATTCATCAAGTCATCTCAGACGCTAACAATACCTCATCCGGGCCAGCTTTTCATCCATTACCTGTCATTGTACTCAGCAAGGCTCACAATGTGCCATAAAACACACCTTTCCTCTTGACAGAATGAGCAGAGATTGAGCAGGGCCCTCTGGCAACGAAACCAAACAAGCATCTGGAGCGACATCTGTCAGTATAAAAGCTCTGTATGTGTGTCTTTATGAGTTCTCACTCTGCCTCTGATGTATTTGTGTGGTTATCTGTTGGCCCAGTGGTGTTTTTGGCGAGATTCTCCCCTGACTCACTGTCATTTCGGTAGCTTTTGAATGAGCCTGGTTCCTCTGTCATACCCAGATCAGAGGATCCCTGTTAGCATTGTCGGTTTTGGCTGAGGAGACACTTTAGAGTTATGGGAACCTGGCATTTGGAGCTTGTCATCTGATTCCCAGCTATTGTGGTTACGTCATCTAGAGCTTAAAATTTTATGTAAACCCTTTATAATGATATTAAATCACACGTATGAAGCCTCAGGGTACAAGACAGCATTTTAAGAGTATACGTTAACAAATAAATTTAAGTATGACGCAACATTTTCCCCTCATACTAGATGTGTTTCTCAGGTTACAACTTGAAAAGTCAGATTTGGAAAAAGGCAGACAGACCTTTGCGTTTTTTGGCTTGCAAATGTAATCCCTTAAATAGGGTTTAGCCGCCCAAAGAAACGTTTTTGTAAACGTTGCATGTGCTGAAGACAGGTTTTACCTTTTCGGCTAATTCCTTTATGATTATCGCGGCTTTGCGACATACATGCGAGATTTACTCTAAAACAACATTTGACAGGGAAATATGTTGTCCAGACAGTAGTGCAACGAGCAGACTTGCCCTCCATCTATACATTTCTGTCAGCGTGCGATCTCAAATAAAGGCAATCGAGTCCAAAAATACATTTATAGCTCATGCGATGCTCTTTCAGAAAGTGCATGCACACCTGTAGCTCTAATTCAGTGTTTAGGGAGACCACCCTAAGTCAATATCTCTTCCTGACAACCTGACATACATGAGATTATGGGACATGACTCATTTGAAGGAGAATATGTACTGTATCAATAAACTTGTGGTTAAAGAGATTGAGTTGATGCATGTAGCAACACATTTCATTAATACCAATCAGAGAGCTTTTTTGCATGCTTGATGAGTCACAGAAGCAAATAAACTTACACATGCAATAATCCGCTGTATTCAGACTCCGGCCACATGTTGGGGTGAGTCGGGGGGGTGGGGGTGGGGGGGTCTTGTTGGGAGGTTGCTCAGAGGGTGGGAGATTAACTCAAGCTGCACAGGCAAAACACTCCAGGGCCCTCTAGAAAAGACTAGCTTCAGGCTCCTGACCTGGCGGCTAATCCAGTCCCAGCTGGACCCAATCCGTCTGGGTTTGTGTCGTTGCGTCGCTGCAGTCCTGCAGCGCTAAGCCTGAAATAAGAAGCTTGGACCGGTCTGACAACCTGTCAAGCTGAGGGCTTAATTAACCATCTAAAGTCAACCTGGCTAATAGGCAAGAAAAGATCCACTCAAGTGCTGCCACAAAAGAAGAGAGGGTCAGTTCCTACTCGTCTTGTTTTTTTTTATGAATGGCGGGCACTCTTCTAAACTGTCTTGGGGTTGGGGGTTTTCCTGTTATAAAACAACGTATGAAATTTTAACTATGTTAATCTATTTATCTAGTAATTTAAATAAAATTTGTTTTAAGTGATTACAACTGCAATTTACACAATGAAAAATACAGGATGCCTAAAAGACAAAAAAAAGAAAAGAAAATAATCCTCCCAAAAAGAAAATAATAAATAAATTAATAAATAAATATTTTTCTTTTTAAATGTGTGAAACATGGCAACATCTGTTGAAACCAGTATAAAAACATAACATAAAAACAAAGCTATTTTTAAATATACTTTTTTAAACATGAACCATTTTTATTTAATAGTGATACTGCGATAAAAGAAAACTAATTAGATTTCCAGCCATAAAATATGTAGTATTTTAAATAAACATATTATTTTATCCAAGATGCTAGGAAATTTAATAGCAAAGTACTGCATAGCAGGATGACCGAGCAGCATTTTTTTACTTTTTTACCTTTAATCTGCAAAAAGTGTCAAAACGCACTCTTATCTGCCATTTCCAAATTCGCACAAAGACTCGGCCCTATCACACAACCCCCAACAGGAAGAACAAGAGACACTTCAGAGTTAAAGGAGACGGCGATCAACTACGCATAACTTGTTTGTTTGCACAAGGTGAGGCTTTGTCAAAACTCAGAAGACTCGCTAGGCGCGGCGCTAGCTCGCTAACTTCTCTGAGTTAAAACAGAGGCTCACTTGACCTTCCTCTCTCCCTCCTCTCCATCACTGCTGAGAGTTTAAGCACACCATCTCCTTTCTGCCATAATGTGTTTAGAAATGTCACTCACACCACCTCCCTTTCAATCACTGTAATGTGTTTGACTGTGCTAACCCTCTTCCCTCTGGCCATAATGTGTGTAAAACTGTCATACACTCAAGCAACACTCTATCAAGGTAATGTGTTTGATTATTCCAGTCCCGAGCCTACTTTACAAAATGTGGCTGATCTGTGTTTTCCTGACCGTGTCAGAGACGGACCTGCCATATCTGAAGCACCAAGACACGTTCGTGTTCAAAAGAACGCCAAACCGCACTGGATTGAGCATTTGAAATCAGTGTACTATGTAATCCGAGTCAGTGTAATGTGTAATCCGTCTCTGTGACCTCCAGCTGAATGACTGTCTGAGAGCTTCCAGGTGTATCATCAGATTTTCCACTTCTCTGCTCGCTTAAATCTCATTCTTTCTTTCCTGGCACCTTCCGCTTTTTCAGGCTAAGCCACTTGATGCTTTCCCCCCATCAACTCTCACTTTTTTCCCCCCACTTGAGTCCTTTTTTCTTCGTCTACAATACACATTGCATTGCCTCTTGAACTTTTTGTTATTCTGTCCCTTTTGCCCAGATTCTTCCCCCCTAAATCTTCTAATTTTCCGTCAACAAACTGTCTCTTTCCTGCTGACTCTCTCTGTGCGCTACTGTTCTGAGAGCCAGAGGTTGCCTAAGAAAAGTAGACTGCGCCACGGCAGTAATAGCAGTGTTCCAGTGCGGTAGAGCTAATGATGTGTAGCTGTTAACCTCCGAGGTGCGGACCCTGGCTGTGGAGAGATCACCCACGGAGAGGTAGCCCAGACTCAAAAAAAGCTCCACATCTTAAAGCCCTTTTGTGCTCCTTATACTGTATCCAACTTGTTAATATGCTTATTTGAATCTCAAAAATCTAAGGAATTACACACTTAGTGGCAATTTCTTTTTCCCTCTAATGATTTTTGCACAGCAGACTAAACATGATGTTTTCCTGAGATCCTGATGTTATCTCACCTGAGGCTTTGCCTGCTTTATGAACATAAAAGACGGCTTTAAAGGCATAATTCAGACAAAAAGAAAATCACAGCAAACCCTGATTTCTTATATTAAACCTGTATGACTGCTCTGGAACAAGAAATGTTTTTTTAAGTATTTCCAAACTGCTCTTTACCATACAATGAAGGTGAATGGTGGCCAAAGCTGTCGAGCTGGATTTTCAGGGAAATATAAAAAAAAATTCAGCCTGTCCCATTAATGGCTTCAGATTATTTAGATTTTATATCTATTATTTATATCTATTTTTATATCGATTTTATGTTGCACCTCCACCCACTTTCACTGCATGAAAAAAGAGCAGCATGAACATGCTTTGAAATGTTTTCTTTTATGTCCCAAGGAAGAAAAAGTCATTTTGGGTCAGGATCACCAAAATGTGTTATTTTAGTATTATTTCTATACGATTTCATATTTTTAAATAGCTTTTTTTATTTACTTATACATTTTAATAACAATAATGTATTATATTTTGTTTTATCTTTATATTTATACTGTATATCTTTATATATATATCCTCTTTTATTATAGGCAAATAGTCTTTTATATTTTTCATCAAATATTTAGCTCTTATTTTATTTTGATAACTGATATTGTTTTTAATAGTTTATAGTTGTGTATTTAACAATAACAACACTGGGGATCACATGAGGCTAATAATGAACTAATCCTTTAAGTTCACAGTAATTCCGAGCAGCACGTCTAAATCCCTTGGCACCTATTTCCTTATTAACCAATAATGCTGCTCTGTTTAGCATCAAATTAAATTCTTAAACAGTCAGTAGGGAGTAATTTAATCAATTAACCTTCCTCCATTGGAAATGACTTTAGGAATGTGGTCTGGCCTGAAGTCCAGTGCATCCCACCTTGGTAACAAACCAAAGGCTCTGAGTGTTGCACACATGAAGCATGCAAGTTCTTGAGTGTGTGAGTGGATGAAACCCTTGTGTTAATAAATCCCAAATCAGACTGCACGCACATAAACACTCTATTGTGCTTTGAAGTTTCTCTGCAGCCTTGCAGACGCCGAGTCATACATCACGCTCAAACATACAGAGGGGTCCTGGGGGCCACGGCTCCAGCTTGTCCCTACACCCTCAACAACTCATCACCCGTTCGGCCTAACACAGCCTGTGTGTCCCCCAAAAATCATCTTTCCCAAGGGCTCAAGTCCAAGGTTAACAATGGCTGTCTGTGTGAATGAAGTCTACAGGATGATCAATTGACCTTCCCATACATCATACAGCTGATAAAGCAGATGCCAAGCCACCAAAGAAAAATAGGCACCCTTTGTATAGTCAAGTACTAACTGACTCGTATAGGTATTATTCCATAGTGACAAATGCCAAGACACACAGCAGCCACTATGAAAACGTTTTTCATCCAATAAATGTATTCTAAAATATCATGCACACATGTTCAAAAACAATGTAATTGTTTTGTAATTAGAGACTGCAAAAAAACTTTAATATTGTGCTTAAAATGTTAAATATTAAAGATGCAAGGAAATTGGGACAAAACCAACATTTTCTAATGAACTAGAGCTAGTGTTTTAAAGAAGACTTCTTTTTTCATTGACCCATCTACACCCTTGCAGAGTCTATTTAACACCTATAAAGAAACATGTTTGTCTAGTTTGCTGGATACCAACCCATGTCTAAGCGGCACTCCCAACAGCCAATTACTCCCCATTTCAGCCAAAAAAGAGCAGCCATATTGAAAGTACATTTCCCCTCAAGCCCTTCAGCAGTGTTTGAGCAGGGGTCACCAGTTTAACACAAAGTCCCTTAATGGACGCGAGCAAGAGAGCGAAGGTCAAAGTGTCATGTTTGCTGTGCCTGGGGCATATCACAACACACAGGGCCAATGGCAGACAGGGTTGAAAGAGCCAACGTTTGGACAAGCCGAAGCTTATCTACATATAAGAGGGACAGATTGTGATGGAGGAAGGGAGAGAAGAGACAAAGACGAAAAAAGAATACAGGTACGTTTCTGAAAGCGAGGCAGGAAGAGAGGGGAGGATGAAAACAAACAGGAGCTTCATGCGGACAGGTTGCTGCTTATCAGTGCGTGTGATGGAGAAGATAATAGAGCGATGACAGTCGTGACTGGTATCCAGTTCAATCAATCACAGCACGCTGTCAGTCACAACACTGATGCTTTATTGACAGAGTCAGGCTGTCCGATAACATTAACCCCGCATTCACATGCCAGACTAACCTACAACACAAACTAATGTGTGCTGATGACAACAGATGCCTTTGAAATGGATCAATAATGGCACAGGTTTGCTGAGAAAGGTCAGGGTCAGAGCTTAAATTCAAGGGCCTGATGAGTAAAAATATGTACCTCTGTGCACTTTTTGTGCAACACGTTTTTACGTGCCTTACTGCACGTTTCGCCTCAGTTTCAAAGAGAAATGTCTACTGAGTGGTGCTAAAACACAGATTCAATACGTGAACCCTGGCACATTTTTATTACATTGATATAGGTACGTATTGCAATGTTTCAGAATTGAAAGATCCCTGAACTGTTGCTAAAAGTTAATGTTCTATCATGTTAGAAATATGCCCTACACCAATTCAACCCTAAACCTACCTGATAGTGTTACCAAAGGCAAAACCTGATATAAAAACATTTGTTGATGCAACCTTGCCGTTTCAACTTCCTTTTACGCAGAATTTGAACTCTTTTGTTGAGTCGGAGTTCCTTGCCTCTCAAGTACATCTTGATACTACATGAGCTACCAAACAAACCTAACATCTATTAAAAGACATAGATATGAAGCTGGATATGTGAGATGCTAACGTTCAAAAGCATCAGTTTTCAAAAATCCCAGAATATGAATATTGTTTTAAAGTCATAAAGTAATTGTGTGCAAATTCCACTTTATTAATCAAAAGGAATAAAAGGTGTCAGAGTTTTACTGCCTAGTGTTCATTTCTTTTGGAAACTGCAGTGATATGCACTTCTTGGTACGTATTTCCTGTCTCGCTACAAATTGTCAGTAGACTATACAACAAAAAAAAAAGCTTTCTTGTAGCTTCGATTAAAATACTATGAAGGATTGTAGCATTTTACATGCCATTATAATGACTTTGTTTTAGTGCTGACTGTGAAGAATATTGTGTGTTTCTATCTCTCTGTGCATTCGACCTTCGCATGACTGAACTTTACTGCTTCACAGGTTCCATTAAAAACCACGCGTCGATAAGAACCAGCCCGACATTGACCTAAACCCTGAAGCCTGTATTAGCCGACATGTCAATGTCATTGATGAGCCATTCGTTCCGGTTCAAATTGATACGGGACAAAACTGCATGTGCAGCTCATTACCTATAATGCTGCAGCGGCCAACACTATAGCTATCCAATTTCCCCAATAGCTTTTTTTCCTTCCATCATTGTCTTGGCATTTCATTTGTGTTCTTTCTCAATGTCTGCAATTCTGACTGAAACATGCACTGATAAAACAAATTGCTGAAACAAATACTACAAAAAAACACGTGCAATATCTACATTAAAATACTACTCAAAATGTAAATATCAACGTTATACAATTAAGTAAAACCTACTCAACTTTTCTGATACTGGTGTTCCCATCATGCACTAGGAGAAATAAATAATTGATAAGGATGTTGTTGTTTGTTGCTGTTTACTAGGTGTTTTTACACTGTTTTATCCTTGCTTTTGTTGTTATTGTTGGTTTTA
This sequence comes from Enteromius fasciolatus, assembly GCA_032361145.1. Lineage (NCBI taxonomy): Eukaryota > Metazoa > Chordata > Actinopteri > Cypriniformes > Cyprinidae > Enteromius > Enteromius fasciolatus. The sequence goes on along the minus strand of JAUMHR010000047.1, from coordinate 5,520,362 downwards.
TTTTTCATTTTGCAGCATTCAGATGGTTAGTCCACATCTCTTTCTTTTTTAGTGCAGCATCTACACTGTTTCTACTATCTATTTTGGCCATAATTTCCCTGCTGTTTTTGCTTCTCTCTCTCTCTCTCTCCCCATGTCTTCACACTCCTCTGGCACAGTTACACACACACACCGTTCCCTGGACCGGGCTCACAGGAGAAGCTGAAAACAGACAGGACCAATTTTCTGCTAATTGGAGCTCAGGAAATTGCTCCTCGTTTTAATTTACTGCCACACAGCCAGATAGACATGTGATCCTCCGCTGGTTCTCGCTGCAGGTGTGTGTGTGTGTGTGTGTGAGAGAAAACCAGACGGAGATGGAAAGATACACTATCCATTGGACCTACTCTTACAGTCCACAGGTGCAGAGGTCACACCTCTGGACATTAATTTGACTTAAATACAACATGAACTCTCTCAGAGGTCAGACGCATCGGGAGAAACACACAAGCCCTTTGACTTCCACTGCGGTCTGACTTTAAAGCTGTCACGGTAATTCAATTGATTTCATATTTTTTTTGAAAGCCCACGAGGGATGCGGTCAGTTGATTTATGATGACTGTCATAATATTTCTATAGCCACAAGACACTTTTTAAGCCTGAAAACAGCCGTGCATAATATTCAGATCAGTGTTATTCAAGTATAGTTTATATACTATTACAGCATTTAGTCATATTTTTAATGAGCTTTTATTTTTATATTTAGTTCATTTTATTTTGTGACTTTATTATGTTTAGTAATTTTTTTATCAAAAATAAATTAAATCAAATAAATTTAGGTTGAAGTGATAAAATTAATAAAAACTAATACTAATAATTAATACAGTTATTTTATTTATATGCTATGGAGGGCCAAATTACCCAAAATTAAATTGTTAAACAAATGATGAAATATATAAATCAATATTTAATGCATAAGGAAATAATAAAATACATAAATAAATGCAGAAATAAATGCAGAAATGTATAAATATTTAAGTATTTATTTATTTATTCATTCATTATTTATTTATTTAGATAATATTATAGTGTTATATTATATTTCTTAATTTTTCTTTTATTTATTTCTGCTAAACAAATAATTTGAGATAAAAATTAAGAAATTTGAAATTGAAAAAATATGAATAAATTAAAATAAATAGAAGAAATCTTGTTTTGTTTTATTATGTATTTAATTATGTATTTATATATTTCAACATTTATTTAATTAATTAATTTTGAGTAATTTGGCCCTCCATGTTATTTTAATTTTATGTTTAGTATTTCTTTTTATTTCGTTTAAATTTAACAAAAAATTAAATTCGTTTAAATTTTTTTTTTAATTATTTATACATAGCTTTAATTTCTTTATTTAAATTGTAAGAATTTTAGTACTAATTTATTTAAAAGTTTTTTTCATCTAATTTTCAATGCAGTTTAGCCTCATTTCAATTATCAAAAACAACTATCAAATGAGATCTATGAAGACAATCCTCATTATAACTCATAACAGGAGAAAGTCAGATTCCCCGTGTCAAAGGCCATCAAGCGCTGACCTTAGCAAATGAGATAAAATCTGGAAAAAAACAATGAAATCATAACATTTATGAGGAGATTACATTATTACTCATGACCCAGACCCTCTTTAGGGAAATGTACCACTTCCTGATTGTATCTCCCACCTAATAGTCAGGAAATGAATGAGTTTAGCACTATATCGCTTTTAAATATCGCTATTGCTGCTTGTTTCTGCTTTGTCTAGATCATCTCCACCCCACCTGCCCCCCATAAAACTATTTCCTGTTCGCTCTGCGTGTCTGGATCGCTCTCCCTGAATTCATTCTGTCTCTAGTTGTTTCTCCGTTGGCTCTTATTTGTTGTTTCAGAGCAGCAGGGTGAGATCCCGCTGCAGAGACGTCAAGAATGTTTATTTGGGATATGCGAGGCTCGCCACATCTTTGACAGTTTATGTGCTTATGGAGACAATAACATGGCTTTTTGATGGATTCAGCGGTTCGGTACAGCTCCGTTTTAATGGCAGTGAATGGAACTTTTGAATGAGCACGAGCGCTTGGACCGAATCCAAGCCTTGGATGACAAGAATCCAGCATATTGAGTTTATTTACTGTGGGACTGGAGTAAAAACAAGACCACGACTCCTAATGAGAGGGAAATAACTCTGAGACTGCAGATTTTGGCGTCAAAAAAGTGCCTCACAAACATGATTTTGGCGAGTATATCTGACCTTGCCTGACATTTACCGCTGGTCATTCGTATCCGAGGCTCGTGCTGACCCCGGTCGATACAGAGAGACATGTTTTAACACAGAGCCGCTTACTAATCAATAGTGCGACATTGCCAAACAGAGACGTCTATCAGATGTGTATCACTCAATGAGACGGAGTGCAATCGATGGATGCTTTGCGAAAAGCTCATCCATCCCGAGCCGATGTGTTTTCCAACATCTGACACGGTCATTTATCTGTGTGTGAAAGCACGGGTGGGATTGCACACCGTGTTGCACATACAGGCCGTTTTAATGAGACTGTGACCTTTTCTTCATGGAGCTGTGGGCCTGTGTTCTCTGAACTTGAATAAATCCTCTCTTCCTGTCAAATCAGCTAACGCCATTTCAATCCATCGATCTCTGGCATATACACATGCACAAACACGCTTGAAGAGCACGTGCATTAATATTTATACACTGACGGCATTTTGAAATCATCAATCCTGTTGATCATTTATATTCATATGCAACATTACTATATTGGTCATATACAGTAGCGTGGGTTATTAGGCTAAGACCTGTTTTCTTGTACACCTTATGAATACAGTACATTTCACCATATTCTGAAAGTGATCAGAAAAGATTATGATTTCTGCAAATGTGACAATAAAACACGTTAAATAATGTATATCCCAATAACTTGCTTATGAAAAACTCTAGCAGCATGCCACAGGCAAACACAACTCGCACTATTTTCTGAAAATATAAAAATCTAGCTTCCTTTATCAGCACCGTCTAAACATCTCCACTCATGGCATCTCTTGTTTCTTTTTCTTCAGTACAACACTCATTTGTGCTGCTCCACTGACTTCTCAAGGGTCTGTTAGGGACAAAATGTCAGTATATGCAAACTCGATGTGTGTATAAGAGGCTGTGATTTCAGCACCCCAAGCACCTCTAGAGCCGGCACCAGCTCATTAAGAAAAGTCATCTTGTGTCGACAACAACGCTTGACTGGCTCTCAACTCTTACGTGGTCTTTGCAATCCCTTGTCTCTCCTCTTCTTCATTGGTCTCGGTCCTCTCTGCACCTTTTATGAGTGATTATGATCGGTTGAGACTTTTGAACACCTCTACAAGGCTTGGGGGCCGCTTGGTTTGAGAGACTTTCTCTGGTGAATAATTCGCCCTACACCCTTCTGTCTCCCTATCATATGCTGCAGTAGGTCTATTAAAACAGGAGCCTCTGACAGTAAAAGTGAGTGGTCCGTTGTGACTGATACAACCATCCATCATAACATTCGGTATGTGTCTCCTGAGGGTCTTTCTCCACTTCTGGCCGTCCCCTTAATGAACTGCTGCCATCACTCACTCACACACCTGCAGTCAGGCCAGCATGTGTGGGCTTATACTCAATAAAACTGTATTATGTCCTGGCTGTGGTTTCCAAATAATTACAGAGCAAGGGGAAGCAATGGGAAAAACAACAAATGTTTAACTTTATTTCACATGCATGCTACGACATATTGTATTAGCAACGTCCATCGGCAGTATGCTGTCATTTCAAAATTGAGTAATTTAAAATATAGTATAATTCGAATTTAACCCATAAAGTTTTAGCAATTATTTTTTGTCATTAATAATTTTACTAATAAATTAAATGTTTTAATGAATGCATATTTTACAAGGATTTATAAATTATAAAACTTACCCCTTTTAGTTTATTTTTTTTAAATCACAATTCAGTATAGTTACGTTTTTTTTTATTCTTTAACTATATTCTTTTTATTTCTATATTATTCCTATTTTACTTTCTTTTATTTTTATCACAATTTAATTTTGTACTTTGACTTTGCACCATTGGGCTGAACATGCAATCATACACTGCAGCTCAGAACGCACAAATAAATGTGGTGCACAATATGAGGAAACCGCACACACAAACATACAGAGACACGGCTAATGCAGCAAATAGGCTGATGCAGCAATGCAATGGCTGATTATAGAACGCTGCAGCAAAACAGAAACACACAAGAAAGCAGAGTTGCAGCAACAGCAATTAAAACCGGAGAAGCAGCTGATAGCTCTGTTACGAGGGTCAGAGAGTTCATCGCTTAGCGCTCCACTTCCTCTCTGCCTTTAAAACAAGGAATGTATATGACACCTACAGACACCACATGGGTGGTGGAGGGAAAAATGAGGTGAGACTTATTTGTGAGTACAGTTTTAATAATGAAAAATCATAGTATCAAAGTCTTTCATTTTTAAACGACTGTGGTAAAGATAGAGATGCAGTGGGGGATCGATGTGGCTTTGTGGGTTTGGATTTGTGAAAGTTATGTATGTGCTTTACTTAAATAAACCACTGGTCCTCTTTCAAAGTGTCTGGGAGACACATATGCTTACAAACACATATTTTCCACAAAAACCATGTTTAAACTAGGCCCTCATTTCAATCTTTACCCTTCATTTCATAAAAAAGCACACAAACAATAATGCAAGTAGCTCCAGTTTTGTTCTATCGTATATGAATTTTGAAATGAATCATGCCAAAAGCAGCATCTATTACATTTTTTAGTGGTAATGCTTGAAATCTGTGTTAGTTTCATGTTTATGAGAGTTCATGAAAGAAGTAGAGTATGTATGATTCATTAACAAATCAAAAAATAGTTTTGAGTCAGATCTTTTCAATAAATCAGTTCACAAAAATGTTAAATGATTCATTCATGACTCATTTGGTTCTTGAGTCCAACTTACTGACTCAATGATCCAGTCATATTGGTTAACAAATCTCAGATAATCAGTAAAAAACTTTAAAATGTCTTTTTTAAAGCATAGTTATATTGAAACCTAAAAATGACAAGTCATCACTTATCCTCATGCCTCTCTAAATTTGAATGACTTTCTATTTGATGTCTATACATACTGTATATATGTTTTCGTCTGTACAATGAAAGTCAAAGGAAACGTAGTTTGATTCCCAACCTTTGATCCCTTCGAATTCCTCATTTACCGTCATTGCATGACAAGTACAATTATTAAAAAAATATCTAATTTTGTCTTCCATCGAAGAAAGTAATACAAGTTTGCAATGACATGAAGGTGATTAAATAATGTCAGAAGTTTCATTTTGTGAACCTATCCTTCAACCCTTCGAGTTCCTTAACATCTTACAGGTGACATTTACAGGTGACCCTTCGAACGGGTAAAGCCATCGCCCCTTAAATAGCCCTGGGGATCCTCGTGGTTGGGCGACCTCTGACACCTGACCTCAGAAGCTGCTGACTTATTACTCAACGCCTCGTGCAATTCTGGAATGTTTCCAAGCCAATGGCAGGAAAGCTGGAGGGTGTGCAACCACCTCGATTCACTAATTGATCTCTGAGCGCGAGAGTGCCGAAATGAGTGTGTGATCAGGGACGAGCGGACTTGACAAGAGGAAAAACAGAGAGAAAGAATATCTTTCCATACCAGAGATATTGAGAAATGGGGTCAGAGCCCTTTGGCCCCTTGGGTTGAAATAGCACCCGGGAGCTTATTGACTGTAAACACAGAGAGATGAGTGAGCTACTTGTGGAAAGCACTTCCACCTTTTTTTTTCTTTACCCTCAATGCATTTCTGAACCACTGAATAACACTTAAACTGACTTACAGTTAGAATGAAACTGAATATTGTGTGCTGTGAGGCATTTATTTAAAGGATAAAATGTCAACCAATCACATGCATTCCTGGTCCCTAAGCGATCCAGTGGGGTTCTCTGATGCATATAGTTTGCAGAATGAAATCATCTATCACTTCTTTTGCTACTAATGCAACTTTAAGACAACAACTTTCAATATGATTGATGATCATGGACAACAAGCTTGCGAATTTTAAAAGCATATTAACTTGGCATTCCTCAACTCAGTGTCACACAGAGGCCCGGAGAGGACGTATCGCTCATAAACACCAATCAAACAATGTCAAACACGATTTGAGTTATTGTTCGGCCAGATGAGTGGATATCTCTGGAAGCACATTATGTTAAAGCAAACATTTAATCAATGGCAGTACAGTAGGACGGGTTGACGTTTTTATAAAAGGCCATTGTGAGCTGCTGAGGAGGTAGAACATAATAGAAGGTTTAGAAATTTGAACCAGATGTATGTGGAGAGAGAAAGAGCGTTAAATTGGCTGGACAGAGACTGGATGGTGATTTTTAAGTGGCATGTGGTTTTTTAAAACAAGTTTGGTCGGTGCAATTAAGAAATAAATAAAGAGAGTGTAACACGGGATGCATAAACATGTTTTGTGGATTTGCTGGCCATTTTGTGTCCTTTTATGAGATGAAAGAGTGAAGAAAAGAAAAGAGAAAGAAAAAGAAAGAACAGCGGGTTGAGGTGAGAATGAAAAAGACTTTATGATGGTATGATATGATAATTAAAGTTGCGTAAGAAAGATCTCTTTAATATCTCAATTTTTGATAGTAGACAGCAATGAAATTCAGTGAATATCAGGAAGGGGAGTTTGTTAAAGTCTTCTGCTTCTCAGATTTCTCACGTTCTTCTGCTGAAAACACCCTAATAATCTCAAATGTTTATCCTTAGGAGAAATAAAAATAAAGTACAGATCTATAAAATGAATGTAGTATGGCTCAGAAGCTTTTGTCTTGTAAGAATTGTATGTAATAATAATAATTATTATGTATTTTCAATCAATGTATTTAATTTAATTTAATTTAATTTAATTTAATTTAATTTAATTTAATTTAATTTAATTTAATTTAATTTAATTTAA
>JAUMHR010000047.1:5494359-5507951 GCA_032361145.1 Enteromius fasciolatus | reverse complement strand
ATTTAATTTAATTTAATTTAATTTAATTTAATTTAATTTAATTTAATTTAATTTAATTTAATTTAATTTAATTTTTAGGTTAATTACTCAGCATCCTTATTATAACCTTCTTCCAGAACTAAAATATTTGAGCTACTATTTTTTTTTACTTCATATCCCTATAATTTTCAATTCTCCTAAGGAGACACTTCAGGAGAAACATATGAGCCTCAACTAAAACACAAATAACTCTATTCGGTCTCCTGAGATATGAAAGAGCAACCGCTGAGCAATAAAAAAGCTGAGAGAGAATGCAATAAAGAGAAAGACTGAAGCCGGGTGATGGAAACGCGGGTATTTATAACCAAGAGGCCGTGACACAGCAGAACGCTGGGCCATGTTTGGTGTGTCCTGTCACATCGTGACATCCCGACTTCACATCATACTAACGAGGTAAGGTCTCGACTTCAGCTCTTATAACTCATCCAGAACGCTGACCTTATAACCCAGACGCTTCGCCACATACTCTCAGCTTCAAAACTTCCACTCGACACACTCCAACTCAGAGATGTATGCGGCAGCAGTAACACATTAATGCCGACGAAACCATTTCCACTTCACTAGGACAACAATCAGACGAGTTCTGACAGACGTCTTCAGCAGAAAAAAAATAACGCTTTGAATGGCCTTCCACAGGAAGCCAAACCTCGAATTTTGAATTATTTTTTACTTGTCGTTTTCATTTACAAACCTTAAAAAGAAACCCATTCCTAAAGGATTTGCAAATCAAACATATTCCAGGTGTGTGTGTGTGTGTGACAGAGTGTGTGAATGCAAGCAGTGGCAGTGTGAAAACTCAAAGCAAAGCTCTGAGCTGTAAACGGGAGGTGCGAAATCATGTAGGGTTTATCACGCCTGCAAATGCCCCCTATTAAGAACATATGTCACCCCCTCTCCGCCTATCAGTTTTTATTGACAGCCGTCAGTTGTACTGATTGTTCTGACATATGTTTCATACACCCAGAGAGATTGTAAACCAATGGACGACCGTTATATGAACAAGGACAAAAGACCAATGGTCTTCAACAACGGCTCAGGATCTCCAGTGAAACACCGTCTACCGGAATATTCAATACTGCACCGAAAAGTCAGCTAATGCACAGAGAGGCAATAACAAACTCAACGACACCAAACACAAAGACACACAAGCACAACATTGACTGTAATGAAATATCGGCCACTTTAAATTAATGGCCAACCCGCTAGATTGGCCGCTGTAATTTATTGACAGCTGTTAGGTGATTGTGGCCCACCAGAGTGTAGAACAGCGAGTAGTCTGGGAAATCGACTGCCATTAAATACTGTTCGGATCAGGCCATTCAGCGTGAGATTGCTTTGTGACATATTACCCCTCCAATACTTCGCACACGAAGCTGAGCACACAGTATGCAGCTGAGTATGCATCTCCTCGCATCATTTACAGTGACAAGCCCTTCCCAGATTTGAGATTTATTCTGTCATGTTTGATCAAGATGTTGATTTTGAAGTCGTTAAAAGTGATGTCTATGCTTCAAATGTTGTTTTCTATTACAACAGAGCTTTGGCTCTGTGTATAAGCTGGCAAACAGAAGTTTGAAAAAATAAATAAATACATAAAAAATTAAGATTTACACTTGAGTGACTTCTTTATTACTGTACCCAGGTAATGAAACAATTTCAATAAATCACGAATTTAATTTCCTCTCAGCGGGAAGCTGCGACGATGGCTGATGCCAGGGAGAGGGCGAGAGGAAATGAAACACAAATGCCCTTCACTAGAGAAGTTAACATGTCTGTGACTACAGGAGCTGGCAGAGACTCCTTCCAGTGCTTAATGTGTTCCCTGGAATGGAACAACAGAACGGTGTGGATGACCTTCAGTACAAGCACACACCCAGTGAGACTGATCTGGGACTACTGTAGACAGCAGCCTGGAACTCTATACAATTGTGAGAGAAAACAGGCAGGTTCTGCTTACGTATATACAATAAGTGATATATAGCTCAAAATGTATCTAACATTAATGCAATGTTATTTAATCAAGATTATAAAAATAATCACAGACATTAACGGTGAATTTGTCCTCTGTATGTCCACCCGTCCATCCATCTATAACCTGTCCATTTAGGATAGGTTATATCTACCTATCCATGTTCCAGTATTTATTATCTTGTACATCTTTATTCAAAAATCCATCCATCCTTGTATCTCTATCCATCTATCTGTCAAACAAGTCAAGTCAAATCACTTTTATTTATATAGCGCTTTTAACAATACAGATTGTAGCAAAGCACTGAACATTATCAAGTAGAAGAACAGAGTGATAGTAATGTATAATGACCAGATTAAACTATTTATTTATCAAATGCAGAGACGGTCTCTGTATCAAAATGATGATAATCAAGCAAGCCAGAACAATCCATGTACCGTAATCTGTGTATCCTTCCATCTATCTGCTGTATCTATTCATCCATTCATCTTTTCATTTACGTATGCATCTATTATAGATCCATTGTCTTCATAAAAAAAAGCACAGATATTAATAATGAATTGATCCTCAGTCTGCCCATTCAACCTTTCATTCATCCATCCTTATATCTCTACCCATCTATAACCAATCTATCTATCTATCCATGTATCAGTATCTACAGTATTATCTACAGTATTGTATGTTTCCATCCATTCATCCACCCATTTATGCATCTTTCAACTAGCCATCATACATCTATTCATCTATGTATTAATCCATCCATCCATCCATCTATCTTCCATCCATCCATCTATCCATCCATGTATCATCCATTTATCCTCCATACATCTATCTTCCATCCATCTTCCATCAATCTATATATCTATCCATATTTCCATTCAATGTACAGTATATTTCCATTCATCTGTCCATATATGTACAGCATATCTATCATATATCTGTTGTGTTAATTCTATGTGCTTTCATTCAATTCCACATCCTGTTTGCTTTCCCAGTACTCAAAAACTGAACTGGAATCTAAAAGGCATTCTCAGCTTAATTGTGAATGGTTCACAAGCCTGTTTTTCACTACAACAGCTTCCCCTCTTCACCAGATGTTCCAGCATGCTTTGGGGATTTGCTCTCATTCAAACACAAGCATCAGTGAGGTCAGGCCCTGATGTTGGGTGATGGGGTCCAGCTCGCAATCTGCATTCAAATTTATCCCAAAGGTGTTCAGGTCTGGGCTTTGTGTAGGCCAGTCAAATTTTTTTCCCACCAGGCTCTGTAAATTATTTCTTTATCTGCCTTGCTTTGTGCACAGGGCCATTGTGTTGCTGGGCCCCATTCTTCTAAAAATGTTTGTCTAAGGAGATTACATGGCTGTATGGCTGATTTTATGCACCTGCTAGTGATCTAGCTGAAATAGTTTAAACCTAATAATTAGAAGGTCACATCCCATTGGTTCTATCATTTACTGTATAACTATTTATTTCCTTTCAAATTAGTAAATCAAACGCAAAAATTAAATTACTCAAATTAAAGATTCTCTAAGAATCAAAAAAAAAAATAATCATAAGCTATCAATACAGAAATTCAATATACCTGTTTTACATTAACTGTTCCAGAGTGACGAATGAAACGCTGTATTGCTGTTTATCCAACACAGACACAGAAAAAGCCAACATTTGAGCACAAAGTTTCCAAATACCTTTGACCTAGAGAACTTACTGGAGGCATTTCTGGATGGGTTTCTCCTCTGCTCTTTAAAACTGAAAAAGAGTAATTGGAGCCATCAATGGACACTTTTCTGCTATGGTTCACTGCAGCTTCACATCCTCTGACCACAAAGTTATGTGTTAGGACGAAAAAATGTAACTAAGAATGTTTCTGGAAACAAACCAATGCCTTACACAATATAATTGTAGCTTTTCGAATAAACACAACAAACTGACACTAAACAGTGACTTTAACAGTATGCATTAGGAAGAAAATAAATAAATAAATAAATAAATAATTTATATATATATATATAAAATCTAAAATATGTAGTAAAATTAAAAAATACATTATTATTAATAATAATAATGTTAAATATGTGCAAAATTGTTAAAATATTTTAAATATTAACACATATTTATACAAATATATTTTGACTTTAGGTTTTGACTGTAGATCTCTTAAAAGTTATCATACTGTAGCTTCTCCTCATCTTGCTGTCTTCTCTAAAAGTTCCTGCATCGACAATCTTCCAGTAAATTTTCTTTGCGAATCAGCATAGTAATCAAAACTGGGCAAATCCATCATTGTCTCCTGAAGTCTAACTCATAAATACCACAAGGACACAATCTGTGCGCTGTAAAGGATTGTGGGCGATTGTGGCTCGAGGACTAGTGGTCCAAATGAAGGCAGCGGTCTTTAATGCTGGCTCAGCAGAGAGGGCTGCGTCTCATTCACCACTCTGATTACCTTACATCAGCCGCCTGTCTACAGTTGGATTGATCTCACAACCCAGCCTTGCATTTTTATAAATCTAGTTCATTCTCTGTTCACTACTAGTTTTCAGTTCTTGCAACCCACACAGGTTTTTCATTTTCTCCACCCATCAAGCTAATTTATTAGCTAGTTGACTTTTTCAACCTCTTTTTTTTTCCCAAAAGGCCCCTCTTGAGGTCAAAGCACTCGAACCTTCAGCTTGATATCCAAGATAGCAGTGAGTTTTTCCCCTCCTTTCTTCCTTTAACTACCGTTTTCCTGGTTGCCAGCACCTTGGCATAATCTTCTGTGACAGATCTGGCCCTCCTCTGGCATTCCCGTCTCCATGGAGAGAACCAAACACAAAGGCGTTTTTATTCAGCTCGAAAGACAAGCTCCTGACATGATAAATACAGCTCTGTCATGTCTCTCGAACTCATCTGCACACGTTTAAAAGCGTGGAACAAGACACCCTACTCTAAAGGTGGGAATCCTGCTCGACTGATGCAACACAAAGGCAAACCTTTGGCCCACCTCTAAAGATCCAGAACATTTGGAGGGATTGTCTCGAAGATCTTCCGTGATTAATGCTCAAATAGAGGTGTGTTGGTTTTTCTTCAATCAAAAACCGGTTTCTTAGTTACCTAGATCCTAGTCTCAGCCTCAGACGGCGCGCCCACGTAACGCCCACAGCCTGCTTACTGTCCGATGATGCATACTGTAAATAAAAATGACAAGCACTGGCTCAAATGACCAGTTTCAATCTGACTGTCAATTTTACACAACTCTCCCACACGTGTCTGACAGGAAACATTATTTAGGATTAAACAGTCACTGGATTTTCCAGGTTAGCACAATAAAATCTGAAGAATTAGGCCACTAACCTGTAATTAAGTAAGAAGGTAGGTAAGTAGGTAACTACTGGTGATGCTGTCACACTATAATTTCTTTATGAATAATTTATTCATGTTTATTAAGTTTTTTAAATGTGAATAAAAAGTATTTATTAATATTATTATTTTTTTTTTTTTACATTTCTTTCATTTTTATTTGTTATATACTGTTATATACTATAATTTTTAATTGATATTTTATAAATATTTCTTCATTTTTTAAAATAGGTTTTCATATTTGTATTCATTTTTTTATCACTTTAAAGTATTAAAATTAATGTATACATTTTTACTCATTCCATTACATATGCATAAAAATGTATTTGATTGAATTTTAAACAATTAAAAATGTAATAATTATTTTCCCACACTTCACTGTGATATAAAGCAACAAATAGAACAAAACAAAGTACAAATTCAAAAGCAAAATCGATTTTTCCTTCTGTCTAAGTGGCTTGTTCTTTACCAAAATAAGAGTGTCTACTCAAAAGTTTTCACACATGAAACTACTGTGACCCAAAAAAAAAAAACAAGCCATAAAAAATAAAAAAAAACCTTAAAAGAAATGGAGAATGCATCTAAAACTAATTCACTCCCAGAAGCTATGCAACGCCTTAACAAAAATCAATACAGTAATTTTCTACTTAGATAACCCAATTCCTCAAGAGTGATTTTTTAATTTCCTCCAAGAACATCTTCGATTATTCAATTAGGTAGTCCATTCGGGGGCCTAACCAGCAATAAGGTGACAGTTTTAAAATCTGTTTCTCTTGTTCTCGCCCAACACCGATCTGTCAGCAGCTCATGCATGCCGCATGCAGGTTTTATTAGATATCGGCTCAAGCTTTGCCAAATGTGAGGCAGAAACGATTATGCGCAGCAGCGGCCACAACACAAAAGACAAGTGCAGACACATACAGCAATTTATACGCCTGAACCTAGGGATTTGAGGTTGGCTTGCAACCACACTGTAAATGTATATCCTACACGTATGTGGTCTGAATCCTGGGTGGTGCGTTTTGGGTAACTTAGTGGTTTATTAAAATATGAAATGGGAAAAGGAGATGAGGAAACAGCCGGCAGGCGATTTTGAGGCAATGGTGTGGTAAACGAGTGGGCGGTAGGGCGAAAAACAGCAGACGTGTCGTTTTATCTGAGAGGGTTCAGACTGAAGCGTAATCTTGGTGGCGCAGGAGATCGGCCTGAATGTGAACAATTAAGACGATGAGACAACATAATTTATCAAGCTACGTACAACCCCCCTTCTTGTTCCAAAAGGAAAAGACAGAATGAATTAATTTCCTTTATCTCCTCGAGTCGTTAGTTCCAGCAGTCATTGTGGATCACAATGGAAGCCACACAGAGTGGTGGCAAATGAGTATTCATTAGGATGTACAGATGGACGGGCACAAACATTCATTCACACACAAACACACAGACAGTCTGAACACACACACACAGAGGGAACGGTCTGCGTGCTCGAGCCTGGGATATTGCGGATTTTACTCTTGCTGTATGAGGTAAGTGTGAAGTGATGTTGTCCAACAGCTGGACAGTACTTCTCTCCCTTGGAGTCTGGATCATCTTTCTATTCCCGCTCTGCTACAATCCCATTCTTTTTTTGGGCCGTGAGCAAGCGGCCCTCACTAACCGTTACCAGGCCCAATGAGAGATCAAACGGACCCTCGCAGCACATCTGGATCAGATGAGAGATTTATTGAGCAAGTGTCTAGGTACCAGTCTCCCGTGACTGACCCTTACCAGACAGTGATGAGGACTGACCTGATTTGTTAAGATTAGGTTACAGTAAACACAGGTACATAGCGGAACATGGGCAACAAGGAAAGGAAAAGAAATCATACTACACATACATTTGATCATGAGTGACAGAATTACAAAGGATATTTTATTTCAAGTAAATGCTGAAATTTATTTCAATTAAATTCTATTGAACATCAAAGAACGCATTGGCAGCGCAACTGTTTTCAGCATTTGTTATAGTACATTTTTCTTGAGCAGCAAATGAGCACATTGATTTATGATTTCTGAAGGATCATGTGACAGGGAAGACTGAAGTAACAACTGCTGAAAATTTAACTGTCATCGCAGTAATAATTTATATTTTGAAACATTAAAATAGAGCACATGCAGTTTTCAATTGTAATAATATTTCATAAAATAACAGTTTTTTTGCTGTAATTTGATGAGCATAAAATACTTTGCTAAAAGTTCAAATACTATATTTTGTTAGGATAAGACAATATCTGGCTAAGATACAACTATTTAAAAAAAAACAATCCTGGAATAAGGAAATCTGGAAAAATCCAAATATTGAGAAGTGCAATGCTTATATTAATCAAAAAGTTACTGTTTAACGTTACAAAAATATCTTATGGAACATAATCTTTACTTTGAAAAGAGTGTTTTTTTATATATATATACACACACACACACACACACACACACTCACACATACATACATACATATATAAATATTATTATTATTATTTTCTTCTCTCTCTCTAATTTATGCGAAACTCTCTCATGCAGCATGCCATCCTAATTGTTAAGCCCTGAACGGATCAGTCCCAGCAACTGTTAGTCTAGCTGATCAACAGTCCAGACCAGTTTGGACCAGCAAAAGACTATTAGGTTCCACATTTTCCAACAGGGCGAGATCCCTGATTTCCATCCTCGCAGCTGCCTTGACTGGACTAATCTCCGGCACGACACACAAGCGTACTCAGAACAAGGGCACAAACATAAGCGTGCCTGCAAAGTCACGGAAACGACCGAGGCATCTTGGGAGTCGACGGAAACACCTTCCCCATGTGTGGTGTACGAGTGGTTAACAGCGTGTTCAGGGCATTATTCCCAGCCAGTGGAAACACTCAGGCTGATATTACATCCCTGCTGTAATAATAAACCTGTTTCATCTAGGGCGAGATGGATCGAGAGTCCAAATGCACAGAGTCCTGAAATTACATCCTTGATGCGGAGGGCATCTCTCCAGAAATGAAATGAAATCCTATAGCTGAAGCGAGGGCAGCGCGGGGATCTAGATTAAACATACGCTAGTATTAAAGTCAGCTTTAAATAAAGAGAATTCACACATGGTCACAGACTTTCTCCCTGACCTCCCATAGATCACTCTGAGAGCAACAGACGATCTCGTGTAACTCCCATCTTGAAGTAATGAAAAAATAAAAATGTTGTGACAGTAAAAATGGAGACTGGAGTAGAACAATAGCCCCTTTGTGCCACGGGAAATAAATGCTTTTAATGACTTGTTAGGAAACTCCAAGGAAGCTGCCTGGATGTGTTTTTGCACAAGAGGAATTCGCTAAATCACAGTAACCCCGTGTTGCATAAAACACAGTGGAACAGCTGTAGAAAAACTGAAATGACTACAGGATGAAGCAATGCAGCATCCGAGTCACTGCCAGTGTTTTCATCTGTTTCTCGTAATTCCTAATTAATGTAGTCCCAGAGGAGCCGTGCGCTCCGAACCTCCACGTGCCATTAAACCTGACATACCTGATAACACACAGAGCTGGTCAGAACAGCGCCGGCGTGACCTTTCACCTTTGAGAGAAGGATGGGAATAACAGGAAAACCACATGATACTCAATTGTTTGTAAGCAGAATCTGACAAGCAATTCCAAAAGATACAAACTGTCTGCTAATGAAACCATCTGCTGCGATTCTCCTAATGGCTTTTATATTAGTGGAAAATTTGCCATCATTCGTTTATCTAGAAAACACAAATTGTTTCTTGTTTTTAGCATAAATCTAACAAAATTTAGGAAGGTTTACGCTTATAACATGATAAATGAGTCGCCAGTGGGGTAAGAAAAATAAACGGGAGATATCACAGATATTCTAGATATCACAATTATAGTTATCCAACACAACTTTTATTGCTTTATGGATGTTAAGATAATGTTACTTTAAAAACAAGACTTTTTGATGACACATTTGTGAATTAAACCACCAAAGCAAAATATATTAGGAAACCAGCTTGCACTGTTTGTCACAAAAAAAAAAAAATATATATATATATATATAGTTTTAATTCAGTAAAAAAGCATAAACATAAATATTTAAAATATGTTTTTCTTTTCAATGGTGAGACACATTTATGTTTTTTTTTATTTAATTTAATTAACAGTTATTTGTTTAGAAACTGTACAATTTTAAGTAAAAATGTGATTTTTCAAGAATATTGGTAATACAGTATTTATTCAATCAAAATACCATTATCTGGCTGGTAAGGAATATTTATGGTCAGTGATAATGAGTAAAACAACATATTTCTTTATCTATCCTTTAAATAAGTGATAAAAGATTTCAGCTAAAGTAACTATGGCCAGTAACTGTTCTCAGGTTACTAAAAAGGTCATCAACCTCTAAAAGAACAGACATTTACTTTACTTGAACACGTTAACACATATTTTAACAAATGGCGGCACTTAACATTATTAAGACACATTTTAAGATTAGACAGACTGATTATGCTGTTATCTGTGTGGGTGAACAAACCACAAAGCGCTATTCCTCTTGAGGGGAGTTTATTGGGTTTTCCTCTCCTGCTCTCTCTGCCTTTTCTCAGTCAAGTTCATAAACTAAGAGCTATCTCCCAGCACCATCTGTCATCTGAATATTCTTCACCTTTTCCTGTCCTCCCTCTGCTCATTTCTTTCTCTCGCACTCAGACAGCACATGCCAACATCGGCACAGAGCGATGCAGGCGCTCCTCAGCTGGTTTTCATTTCTCTACAGCCAGGTCAGGGTTTAACAGTCTATCACACACACAACAGAGTCTGATACCTGAGCGCAGTCCCCCTGGAGCTTCACTATACAGCCCTCAGCATGCTCAAATACCCTCACATGTCAACAGCACCTTGAGAGAAGAAGTGTGAGGATCATGAACCAAACACCTTGTGCTCCAGGAGCTCCTCTTGAGGCAGCAGGAGACGGATATGAATGCATTCCTGTCTGAATTAACTGATTTTCACTTTAAGTCAATCACAGCTTCCTTTAGGGGCCTTCTGTGCTTCTGAAAGGGTCACGAGGGGGGCCATATTGAGGGTGTAGTGTTGCCTATTGAATCCCAAATTAGGATTTGGTGCATAAATGGCTCTAATCCCAGGTAAATCTCACAGGATTGGTTTGTCTTCTGAGGAAGAGGTGAAAAGATTGACCTGAATCGCTCAAGCCAGACTAATACCAGCATAACTAATTCTAATGTGCCATAAACAAACCCTTCAGACTGCAGATCTTCTTTGTGTGGCTGTGCATTCCTACATTGCTGGTACAAGCCATCATGACCTTTAAAGCTGTTCTAGATCTTAGGCATTTGAATTGGTCTTATTTGGACCTGTGTGTAAGACAAGCCACAATGTACGTACCGTATATGATATGCATAAAGTAAATGCATATCAGAAATTATTGCGATATTAGAGGACACATGGTAAAATTACTCACAGTAATCTTTCAGTCAACTGCTGGCTGTTTGCAATTTAAAAAGTTGAATTGAAAACTGTTCTTTAATAAAATGACTTTGGGTTTAGATCCTATTCCTGTTGAAGTCGATGGCCAAACTAAATTTAAAAATCATTACCTAATGTATTTTTCGACAAAATTCACAATAAACTTTAAACAATAGAAAAAAAGTTCAAATTCTAATATCATACAAACACAATATAATACAAGATATTAAAATTACATGTAAATTGTGTAATGTAAAAAATATAAGTAAATAATGATATTAAATTAAATTTAATTTAATATTAAATTATTAAATTAGAATGCTTTATATATATATATATATATATATATATATAGCCTATATATATATAAATAATTAAAGTAAAATCTTTCTAATAATTTTTTAAAATTATTTTTACATAAAAATTGTAATTTGTGGAATTAAAATATGAAATTATTATAGCTAATATTAACTAGGAAAAACTGTTTATAAAATATATTTTAAAAAAAATATGAACTGTAATTTTTACTTCGTTAATAGACAAAATAATACATTATATGCTCTGAAATTGCTAAAATAATTATCAGTATATAGTGAAAGGGTATATGAATAGCCTAAACTATTAATCATTGCATTCTCATCCACTTTAATGCAGTTTCTGAAAAATGATGCCGTAAATTTAGACTTGAATACCATAAGCGCACCCGCCAGAGACTGAGGAACTATAACCTCCGACTATGCATATAACCGTCCACTCACTCCAACAGAGGTTGATTTGTGCTTGTATTGAATTCTATACAGGTATTTAAAATGATTAAACGCCTAAAAAAGAATGTTTACTTTTGTAGCGATACACATTTCTTTTCTGCTCATTCCCAGGGGTCTGCCATCCAGGTTTATGTATGTTAGCAAAAATGTAAAACGCCACCATAAACTACACATTTCTTTACACTCTCTGGGACTTTCAGTGAATGGCGCTGTTCATATTTTTATGATCTACAGAAGTTTCATTTCCAACAATTGATTATGCCTGCTAGTCACAGTCCGGTGGTTTTGGGCTCACTTTTTACTCATTAACGCTGCCAAGAGCTCCACCGCCAAGCGGCGCCCGGCTTGGCGCATGCCAAGCTTCTCACCTTCCTCTCATTCTCCGCCACACATTCGGTCCCTTTCTCCTCACCTCGCCATTCCAGTCCGCTTTACTACTCTTGTTAACTGCTGGAGCGCGTTTAGAAAGCTGCCCCAAACTTAATGAGATGTGACTAGCTATACGGTGTGGCTTGAAAATGAAACGTGCTGCTGCCGGCCTAAGCAATCTCAAACCAGAGCATGAATCGCTATAAATATGTCACATTCAAGAGAGCTGGAGAAATCTGACAGTAAGCAGCTCAAAGGGTTGTTCGAACCAAAAACCCTACGGCGTATTGAAATAAGCAAACTTTCCCTTTTTTGAAAATGCAGAGCTTTTCCTGGCAGGATTTTTAAGTCCCCCTCCCCAAAGTCCCCCCTATTGACGGAGCCCAATGGCATCCATATGTGGCGCTGCACTTGCTCAGATTGGAGGGAAAATGGATTGGCATGCGGCACGCTCTGGAAGGCTCTGAGTAAACATGACCCCATGGTGACCCCCACTGCTCATAGCCCCTGCAGGTCTCAAACAGGTCCATTAAGCCTGTTCAGATACCCTGGGGCTGACCTGCTCCATTTCAAACTCAATCACCAACAGCCCAATCATGACACACCAGCTCACGCAGCATTCAGGGAACTGCAAAACACCTAAAAGCCTTCACAATCAGATCATAACGAGACAGGAAAACTGAAATGGAGAAAAAAATAAGCATCCAGTTTTTGCTACCTCATACATATTGTTGACAATCGCCATTTGTTTTCCTTGAACGCGGTTCCTTCACACTCTGCTTAAGGATCCTGGCAGTCACACTCAGTTAGCAAAAACACACGGCCTTGGGAAAATCTTCCATTTCTTGTCTGCTAGCGGTTTGCACTGTCATTTACAAAGAAAACTGATATGCGCACATATATAAACACACCGAGCCACTATTGTGCAGCTCGCCTCGTACCAAGAAACACAGTGTCATTGCCCCAGAAGAAATTGTGTTAAGTACAGCTTTAATGACAAATGATTAATTAGAAACGCGTTGGCCAAAAGAAAAGACTCGTTTGTTATCCATTGACAGGTCAATGATCCGATTCCGAAGCCTTTGATTCTGGATTCAAAGGAAAACAAGACAAATGCATAAATCAACACTGTCGTCAAAGCCAAAAGGTTAAGAACGTGTGAATATAAGCTGGTTTTATCAGCCTTCTTTCCAACATTTACAACTTCAGTGCATAGTCATATAAAACTGGCACCAAGCTACTTTCTTTCTTAGCGCCGTAGCTCTGCGTGCAACATTGCGGTTATTCGTTTCTAAACAGCATTAGGGTCTCAATGCCAGCCGCTGAAGTGTAATTACTTCACGCTGCAATTATCTATTCAAGCCTCAGATTCTTCTTAAGAACATATTCAATCCAGCTGTGTAAGAGCTCTTAGCTTATTCACTTACCTGGACAAAGTACTTGTCTCACATTTGCAGGGTGGCCAACAAACTTTGCAGTATCTCTGTTGTCAAAGAAAATAGGAAAAGCGATGTTAGCCCATAGTGAAAAAATGACAAGTAACAAAAGACTCATAATAAACATCTTAAGTTAAATTAAAGATAAATTACAGCCATGATTTGCAAACATG
>JAUMHR010000047.1:5480181-5493010 GCA_032361145.1 Enteromius fasciolatus | reverse complement strand
AGATATTTAAGCAACTTTTACAAAAATGCCTTATAAGAAAATATTACAGGTGTGCATCTTAACACAGAACATTGACATCTTTTTAAGATATGTCAGAGCAAGATATTTTCATCTGAGAACGTTCAAATATGCAATTTAGTCTGGGACTAGCTTAAGCTTTGTCTGTGAAACTGGGGGTAAATGTCCTACTTAAGTGGGTCAACACATTTTAATTTAATTGTAAATAACATACACATTACATTTCATGCTTAAAGTATTAATTCCAACATAAGTACTCATTTTTAATGTTTGCTGAAGCATACTTTTTTTTTTTTTTTTTTACAAGGGTAGTCTTTTAGCCTAGCATTTAGCAAAGCAAATAATAGCTAATGAACGGGAAATCTTTTGTCTCATCTCATTCAACCCATACTGACTTAGCAGAAGCCACAATCCCATAATGGGAACTTCAGTGGAAGTGTTTACCTTTCCCATGGTTCAACACTAGCCGCGATTGCTTAACCATGCGGCGGTGAAAATCAACGGAGGGACATCTTCTATCCCTACATACCAGGTTTCACTAGCGTGGAAGTTATTCTGAGGCTGCCGCAAGATTGTTTGGAGGCTCGTCAAGAACTCCAAATTAAAAACCACAAACATTTCGGAGCACTTAACCCGAAAACATTCTCCTCAATCAAGCTGAAGACTTGAGGGAACGGACACATCGTTCTCACAGGTACTGAAAGAGCCCAAGGGACCTCAAAGGGGCCCCCAATCTTCAAAACATTGTGGAGTTCGATGATGTATTGTTTGGAGCTCCTCCCAAAAGGCATTTCATTCACCGTAAACAGCCTCTTAAAAGAGTGCCGCTGTCCCACGGGTCGCCAAAAGTCCTGTCCCGAGACTGCATAATTACGCTAGTGTGTGATAAAAAAAAATGGCCCTATTTTAAGATCCATCTCGTCCAGACAAGCCACCAGAGTCTTAGCAGTTACCCTTAAATAGTTCAATAATATCTGTGAAACCATAAATAGATCGTGTCGGCTCTCATAAACACGCAAGAGAGTTATTTTAAATCACCACACCAGGCTTTAATATGAGTTCTGATGGTTTTCGGTAGAGACTAGGAGTCTTGGAACAAACAGCGTTGGAGTATCAGACACAACCCAAGCCAAGGGATCATTTCTTAGAGGCTTTAATCATCTGGCTCCTGCTTTGCACTGGGGGGGCCAACAATTAAAAGTTTAGTGGGATAATATAAATATGTGTTGCTCTCAGCCTTGTTTACTTCCCATTTCGCACCAAATGAATGGCTTTATATTGGCGTTATAAATTATGCAAGCTTAAGCTTCATAATAGGTAATCCTATATGAATTTCTGTGATAGGCTTGGACAGATAATGACAGGATAAACAAATGTAGTCCAGATGGGAGATCTAATTCTGTTTATCCCTATTGTGTCACAGCTATTCAGTAAAAAGCTTGATCAACCAAACGTTATTTACTGCATTGTTTCGCCAACACTTCAAGCTCAACTGTGACAGGCCTTAGATCTCGCATATTGTGTGTTATTTATGGTTGTCTCACACATAAAAATATGTAGCTTTAAATTACGATCACATCCACAAGAGGCCAGCGCTAAAACCCGCAGGAGTTGCTCTTACATAACTAGACAAAGTGCAACCAGGTACCTTATTTTAATGCATACCGAGAGGCCCAGCGTAAGATGGGAAATGCTTCCCCATCTTAAAAAAATATTCTGTTCAGTACAAATTATGCTCAATCTTGTAGTATAATGTTTATTATCATAGAAATCTCTCATTTTCTTTAAAAAGCACAAACCATTATGAGGAGGAATTTACAAAGAAAGTTTTTTTTTTTTTGTGTTGTGTTGAAAATTATTTTACCTGATTTGATGATCCTGGTCAAATAAAGTAAGTAAGTAATACAACATATTTTAAACCAGGAACAAGTCTAACAAGTGTGAATAATTTAATAAAACTATAAAAATTATTTTTGATAAATATTTAAAAAGCTGGCAAAGTTGAGCATACATAGCAAGTAAGTTTTAATCCAATGCAGTAACAATAACTAGTATTTTTTGGGGAAAATAAAATCCTCTCTAGGGCAAAATGGCTGGAAAACGGAACAGAACATGAGGATTGAAGCAGAAAAGTGAAGCATATAATTAAAAAAAAACACATTAATTAATTACCCTGTCAAAAATGTATATTATTTTGGCTGAAAGCTGTTTAGTTAATTTTTAAAGGCATTTTTATTGCAATAAAGTCATAAAATTGTATATAACTCAGAACACAACGTCAGTAAGTGAATTTTGTCACACTAAAATCAATTTAACACATACATTGTTTAGGTTTTATCATGGCTCCACTATTCAGTTTATGTCTAAATATCACTAATTGATTTCTTTAGGACTGCAGGACTCCTGGAATGAGAGGTCGCATATGAGAGCTATTACCCAGCATGCTTTGCTATCTCCCCCATATGGAAGTAACACTAACATAACTCCGTCGAAGCCCAGCTGACTGTTTATTGTTACAGGCTTAGGCCTAATCAATGTTTTAGAAACTGGACCCAGGCTAAGCTCTGATGGACGGACAATGACAACCACCTGAAAGCTGAGAGAGTGAAGGGAAGGAGAGCCAGCAAATCAGACCGCAGAGTTTTG
Source organism: Enteromius fasciolatus (assembly GCA_032361145.1). Lineage (NCBI taxonomy): Eukaryota > Metazoa > Chordata > Actinopteri > Cypriniformes > Cyprinidae > Enteromius > Enteromius fasciolatus. The sequence goes on along the minus strand of JAUMHR010000047.1, from coordinate 5,490,346 downwards.
AGGGGGGAGGATCTCTGTTATGGCATCCCACAGAGTACAAAGGCATTTTAAAGAAGGAGTTCTTTGACTCTCTGGCCTTTTATTCAACCTACAAGTCTGACGTTAGTTTAGGGACACTGATTTAGTCTGCCTCCATAGTTCTGTTTCGCCATAATGGCCAAATAATGACTCTGAGGTGTTGGCAGACTCTTCTCAGACTCATGTGAATGGATCAGATTTAAAGATCTGGCAGATGTTCTGACTAAGTTATTGTCGTCATTCTCGGCTCGACCCACTCAAATTGTTTTCTGTGGCCCGTGCATGAAACAACCAATAAAATACACAGCAGACGGATGGTAGTCCAGGAAAACGCTTATGCCATTAAACTGACTGGCAATCTGAGATGCCATGCTGACATGCAGGGAATAGCGTTGTCATGGAAAATACTTTCGTCATGATGACAGATTTGAAATTGGGTTTTCTAGCTCCTGTATGTCTGTAAACAGCATTATGGCTGGGAACGCTTACAATTTCCCATCATAAAATGGAAAGTATCCATTAGTACGGTTCTGTAGTATGCAATCACCAGATATCAAGCCATCATGACAGGTTGCAAGAGTAATGTACGTATGATTATGAAGTACTAGAAAATCATTACAGCCATCTAAAAAGCCATGCCTGGAAACTCTCGTGATGTAGACATTTCAGATAGCGGAGGGAAAAATCTTCTAAATTCAAGATTCAAAGTACATTTGGGATGGTGCCGACAAATTGATTGACAATGGTATGCCCACCTGTTAGGAAAGACTCAGCAGGTGTTCATATCTCCATGACAACCGTACCATCAATTTACTTTACTTAACTGTCAGTCTTTCACAAAAATACAGAACCAGTAAATTCCTGGTCTGCTGAACTCACAAACAAACAAGACTTGGAAAATTAAGAGGCAAAACAATTAGTTATCCATTAACTAAAAAAAATAATTAAATGAATACGTAAAAAATACAATAAAATAAATAAGAAATGCATTAATTAATTAATTAATTTATTATTATTTATCAACATGAATTTACAATGATATATAGGATACGTTTTTTTTCTTCTAAAATGAGCGCTTTTACAGAATCAAGCTCCTATAGTACATTTATGTTGGTATTTCATTTTAATTGCATAGAAAATAACCTACACATTGCCATTACGTATACTTACATATATACGCATACATACATACATATACTTTATATGTCATACTTAGAGGCTATATTTATTACATTTGAACAGTTTACCTTATAATATTTTTTTTCAATTAAAAGCAAAATATATAATATTATTATATTAGATATTTTTTATATTATATGTAAAACAGAGTCTGATGATCTTGTTGGTACTTTGCTACTTTCTTCCAGCTGGAAACTTCATAACCCAATTTAGGCATTTCAGTTTTTTTACCTTGTGAGAAAGTAACTTAATATATTGCTTTGCGAATGATAAAGTTGAGTAGATCTGGACTGGTCCAGAAAGCCCACACGAGGTGAACCATGAACAAAACATCATGTGCCTTTGAGCAAAACACTTAACCTTAGGTTGTTCCAGAGGGACTGTCCCTGTAATAAGTTGCTGTGGATACAAGGGTCGGCTAATTAGTACTTTGATGACTTACAAAGCACTAGTATGCCAAGAAAATGAAACATAGTCTGCACTAGTATATCAAAAATGTAATGAAATAAAAGTAGAGTCATTAAAAGGCCTGGAAACAAAGGGGACACACCACTGAACGGTCACAAATGGTTGAGCGATCACAGACCAGGTCATCAAATGTTCTTTCCAGCAGCGCTTTTATGCGGGTCATCCGTCTAACTAATCCCAGACACATCAACACAGGACTTAAAAGAACCTAGATCCATTCGATACACACATACGCAAGCAGAAAGTAGTAGCCCCCACTGGAAAGCAAGACCTGGACGGTACTAATTTGTCATCTGGTCAATGCGTTAGGACTTTCTTCCACCAAATCCGGCCATTACTCCTTTAATAGCAGCAGAGAATGCAGAGGTAAGCTTAAGCAATCTGTCTTGGGTTGACACTCACTTTCAAACTTCACACTTTTAACAGGGGCAACTCAACACCTTTCAGCTCAATGAGCAGCACAAAGGAGCCAATTAGATCCTGGGCTTCAGTGACCAGGGATCCCTAGCTCAACTCAATACGCTGACTGCTCAACTGAGGGGATAAAGCTCTCTTTTTTAGTCAAGCAGTTGGCAAGCTTTTTTCAAATACTTGTCGCTTTTTAGAAAACAACAATGACGTAATCTAATTAAGCAAGTTAGACTCTGCCACATCATAGCATATCTTCTGATGAAGCATTTTTATAAAGTTGTTTATAGTATGTTGGCTCTAATTGGACAGGGTGATGAGATATTCTGGCCTCATTCGTCTCTGAGATGCATCCTTGGGATGGATTCCAGAGAAGAAAATTCACCCTGCTCTGTCAGCCAGGATATCACGGGGCTGTAGCAGTGGATCCAAGGCAACCAAACAACTTAGATTATTGACTCGACTGATTTAAGTTACACAGAGAGAGGAATATCAAGTAGAGTTTCTATATTTAGTATATTAGTTGTCAGTTTGCAATTAGTATGGGTTGGGAATGAAAAACTGGTTCTTATTTTCAGTTCTGTACGTGATTCAAAAATGCTAACAAATATTTTCTCATTAAAAAACAAAACAGTGTAGTCTGATCCTCAAATAAATTACTCTAATTCCTTTCAAGTGATTCAAACACATATAGCACAAACAGTGCGGTCTGATGCCAACATGAGAGATTCTAGTGAGTAGGTTCTTTTTAGAGATTCAAAACCTGCTTATAACACAAAACCAAACAATTGATTCATTTTAAGTGAATCAAAGTGTCTCACACAGCACCAGTGTAATCTAAGTCTAATGAGTCTTCCCGTTTTTAGGAGTGAAATTAAACAAGTACACTATTACCAGCACTAGACTAAGGCCTGTTTACACTAGTGCATTTTTGTTTTAAGACGCATAATAGTTGCTACGGTTACGCTTACGTTTACACTACTCCAGAGTTTTCCACCCTCGAAAACGGCCCTGTTTTACTTTGATAACTCCAGGTTTGCAATTCAGTGTAAATGAACCAAAACGGAGACTTTTAAAAACGATGGAGTGGCTGCCCACCTTCTCTCTACGTATCCTTGGTGTACAGAATAACATCATGCTCATTAGTGTACCCAATAAAATGTATACAGTAGGTAGATGCCTCATTCGACCACTCCAAGCATGTAGATGCAATATACTGTAAAAAATAGAGAGATTTCTATACATGTCTATGGTTGCACCTGCATGAGGGGTCATGTGACATGCATTTTTGGTCGTGTAGTGCAAACAATGTTTCTGAAATGCGGTGAAAATGCCTGTTTAGACGAGGATAGTTTTCCTTTTAGTGTAAACGGGCCTAATTCTGGATTAAATCTGTTGAGGTGGTTTTCATTAGTGGAGCAAAGCTGTAAGTTTATTCTTTTTAAGCAACGCAGGCCCTGTTCACACTTGTGTGTTTTCGTTTTAAAACATCCTTTTAGAATGAAAATAATCCTTGTTTATACTGGCATTTAAACTGTCTCTGTCACTAGACTATCGAAAAAGCACGTCACATGATCATTCATTCAGGTGCCACCATAGATATGTACTATTTAGACAGGGTATGCATCTAAGTGCTTGGAGGAGTCGAATCTATGGGGAACCACCTTTACATATCTATAGGTACAATACAACAATGAGCATAATGTTTACACGGTCATCAAGGATACACAAAGAGAATGTGGTTTGTAAATGTTTTTTTTTGCTCAATTTACACTAAAATGCAACCTCTGAGTTTTCTAGCTAAAATGCCGTCTGCAGCATTTTCAAAAATCTGTTTTCGTGGATCAAAAAGTACACAAGTAGTGTAAACGACTGAAAACAAGTGTAAGCATAATCTGAACTTGGATCAAATCTACTGAAGTGGTTCTTTTAATGATTCAAAAACACAACATACGAGTCGATTCTTTTTAAATGAATCAAACTGACAATCAGTGCTATATGATTCTCAAAAGAATCACTCAATTGTCAAAACTGTTCAATTTAGATTCAAAAACAACACACAACACAAGTCATTTTTTTAAAAAGTGAATCACATACTGTATACAGCATGATCAGTTTAGTCCGATTTCCAAATGAATGACTTAGTTGAAATTAGTTTTTAATCAAAAAAACACAGTGTGACCAGTGTAGACTAATTCTGGTTCAAACCACTAAGAAACATCGATTCGCAAGATGAATCAACCAAAACGGTTTCATTTTTACAATCTCTACACCTAGACTAACCCCAGTACTATCCACTAAATGACACATATGGAAAAAAAAGAAGTAGAACAAGCTTAATTCTGTTGGTGAGTTTGTATGTTTAACTTAGACAACTGAATTTGTCCTTTAACAAGCTACGAACCTAGCCTGCTCTATAGACTGTCCTTAGCTTGTCCTTAACTCATATGACCTGCCACTCTAACACAATAAAAGCTAAATGAGGCCGTTGGGCCAGGAGTCCACATGACACGACAGCAAGAGGGCAAAGCTCTCAGTGTTCATCGTAAAGACTTCCATCCTCTGGAAAAAAAAACAGGCATCACGTCACAAAGAATAACATCACTACCTTAATAGCACTCAAAATGCCTGATCTACATCTCAGTAAGTGTTTTATCAGCCCGTCTCGATGAAAGCAGGTTTAAGAGAAGAGGAGAAAGAGAGCATCTAGGGGGTGGGGTTGAATCCCGGTGCAGAACGACAGGCCGAATTACAGCCTGTCACAAGAAAAACACGACTGTCTGAAATATGACAGGTATTAATGAATGCTAATGAGAGGGAGAAGGCACAAGGAGAGTTAAAGAAGAGATGAGGCATGTAAGCCTTCGATGCTGTTTAAATGAGGAACTCGCATACCTCCAGACCAGGTTCCCCAGGGAATTAAAAGAGATCTAAATATGGAGCCCGGGACTTTCAGAGAGGTTAGAGTTCACAGGGTCAGTCTAAACGCTGACCTCACTCTCTGCTAACGTCTTCATCAGATGTCCGCTTACATTAGAGCTTTTGCAAGAGCAGCTAGAGGACGTACTGTCTACAAACACACTAATAACTGCACAAACAGCTTTATAAGAACATGGTTCTTAGTTCTTCATTTTTAGTCACCATTTAAGATGATTTATTAACTTACTTTCATCTCAGCACTCTTGATAATGTTACTGGTAAACTTATTTATACAGTTTAAAAATAAATTCTAGGAAATAACAGAATTGTTTTAAAAAATTCCAAAAGGTTTGTTTTAAATCAAATTTTGACCGGAACCCAAAATTATTTATTTTTAATACACTTTATACTAATCACTAAATAATAGAGAGACAGATAGTGTAATAATTTAATTGTATGTAATTTAATTAAATCTAAAATCTAATATGTAACTATGTAACTATAATTCAATATAATTTATATAAATGATAAAATAAAATTATAATTATAGTTTATATAAATGATAAAATTAAATATAACATTTATTTAACTTTAAACAAGTTTGTTTTCAATAAATAAGTAGCAAAAAAATTATTTCATTCATTACTGACTGAATGCTAGAATTTTATAACTAGTACTTATAATATGTTGGTGCCTAAATTCACTTGTAGCATTTAAAAAGTCTGATTTTAGTTGCTTTTTCTTTGCTTATTAATTTATTTAAAGTAACTTGTGTATTCTAATACTGTGATTTCTCAGTTATCAGCCATTACATGAAAACATCTCAGCTTCTCTGTATCAGCAGAGTTTTAATGATTGGCGCAATAATATGTTAAAAAGTTGTGTGTAAGGCTAAATTCGAACTCATGACCTCTCACACTTAAGGCAAGAAATATTTTCTCAGAGTCACATCAACTCACGCTCAGGTTGAACTGAGACCCTAAGACTGAAATCATAGACCGTCCCCTGCTGAGGTGTCATACAGACACCCTATACAGTGTCGCAGCCCTAATGATTTTATATAGCCGGGTGCTGATGTGAGAGTAATGATTTATTAATAGAGTGGGATTTAAGAATAGCTGTCTGATTACTCTAGCAGAGGCGCAGTTTATCTGTGCTGAGATTCTCTCAACTATTCCCGGGTGACGCGTGGAGACGGGCCGTAAATGGGGGTCTCCTTTCAAGCTTGTGCGGATTCTTTCCCTGTTCGTGTGCCTCGACCCTTGGCCTTTGTCTTGCTGATGCGCACATCACAGAACATCACCACGGCGGCACTCGAGGTCACGACCCAGAGAGGAACACGGGAAGAAGACGAGAATCAGCCTGAGCACTGACTTGCACACCTGTACAGAGAAGTTCATCTGTCTTTTTCACGCGACCTTACTTTCTGCTTTTCCATTCACTTTCAAGAATTTCTATATTCAGAGAGGAACAAAGAGACCACTAGTGATAGATTTTTTCTTATGTTTAATTTAATAATAATAAAAATCTATTAAAAATACCTTTACAATTTTTTGCAAATGTTCTATTATTGTTATTGTGGTGTATACTTTTATTTTCAAATGAATACATCTGTATTTTTTATTTATTTTCTTTTATTTTAATGTCAAATTAAAAAGATAAACTATTTATTCAACTTATATATAATTTTTTTTAAAAATATACATATATACATATATATATATATATATATATATATATATGTTAATATAAATTCAAATTATTTATTGATTTAGCATATCTAATTATATACTATCCCTTTTTTTACAGTTATTTTAATGGAATTTATTTATTTGCTTACAACATCAAACATAATTTTTTTTTTTTTGCTTATGAAGTGTTTCATTTCAATGTTATTTATTTATTTCCATAAAATAAAATACAAAAAAGCACTTTTTTTTGGCTTAAAATAAAAAAATAAAAAAGTTTTATCTCAATTAAAATGATTTATTTTCTTAAACTAAATTAAAATAAGTGAACCTCCCATTTTTTCTACAACTTCACAGATCTAACCTGTCCTGTGATTTCACTTTCTCCTTCTCTCAGTACTGCCTCAAAGCAAGAGCCCTTTATTACACGAATCAAGCGTTGCATTAGAGTAGTCTGTAATTAAACATGTCCAGTGGCGGTCATTACCAAATACCAGCTCTAATTGCCCCTTATCTGGGGTTATTACTGCCTAGTAGGAGAAAATGACTCCATATCATGTGGAGAGAGGTTGATGTGGCACTGGTGTGCGTGTATATGTGTGTGTGAAGAGGTGGGTAATTGTGTTAAATTTATGTTGAGATGGAATGAGAGTCAGGGGAGGTGAGAAAGGACGGTGATACAGAGGTGACGGCTTAGTAGGTGCATTAATTCTGAAAATACACTCACTTACTGACATGCATGTTAAGGCTGGAATACACTACACAACTTCTGCCTGGATTAACAGTCTGAACAAGCTGTCGCTAGATGTTGAAAGTTTGCAGACTTTAGTTGAAACATTTTATTGAGAAAAAAAAATTACACAGCATATGAAGGCTACAGACCAGCTTCAGACTATGATTTCATATTTTGAGCTGATTTTAAAATTATTTTTTGTCATAGGTCTCCTTGCTCCTCCTACTGTAGCAAAGCATGTGCAAAAATATAAATGCATTCATTGCATCATAAAATGTATTTATTAAAGTTAATACACTAATTGATATATATTAATAATAATTATAAAATATATTATTAAATGTATACATTATAAAAATGTATTATATTTATTTTGCATATTATATTAAATATTATATTTGAATAATAATAATTTTTGTCTTTTTTTTGTTTGTTTTACTACTAATAATTAACAATTAAAATGATAAAATATATCTAATACGCTACTACTAATGAAATCATAAAATGCATTATAAATTCTAAAATGTATTTGTAATAATAACAACAACAACAACAGTAATAATAATACATTTTCTTGTATATTTTACAATAATAATAATTTGTATTGCTTAATAATACCAATTTATAGACCATTTTTTCCCCCAAATCTGATATTTGTTAGTCTTTTTGCTCTCCTATTTAGGACAGGCTAGACTTGACAAAGGAAGTGGGCCAGTGAGAGTAATGGATCCGGGACATAAGCTGTCCCAGGATGGACTCAAACCTGGGTTCCAGTGCTTAATTGATAGCTGCAAAGTGTTAGGTATTTTGCTCCATTTTCAGAGGGACTGAGAGAGAAAAACACAAATGAAATCGTGATATGCCTGGGAAGCACCATTTTACCTGACCTCCTCAGGGAAACCCATCCGGATCGGTCTTTATTGTCACTGTGGGCTCTAACAGCACTGCAGGTTTTGAGGCGTTGGCAGCCTGTTTCTGGTCTGCTGAGACACTCTTCTCTGCCTGCAGCATGAAGCAATGTTTTATCCATACATGAGTGCTCGCTCTCTCTATCTCAGCGATTTCTAGTCCTCTGCAGCTCTCAGCACATATCCCCAACCTCGGAGAATGTGTGTGTGTGTGTGTGTACCAAGGATCAGGGGTGTCGCTACTGGATCGATGCCTCACTGTGTCTGACAAGACTGTGTCGATTCAGCACACTCTGTGAACAAAGACCGAACAGTACACAAACACACACACACATAACTCAAAATTCTTGAAATCCATCACAAGGTCATTGCATTCAGTCAGGGTCCTGAGGGACATGTGTTGAGCACACCGTTCTGCTCTAACAGCACTGCCAAAATCTGAAAACGAGCACTGAGGATATTGTACAGGAGAGAAACCTACAGTACAAAACCAAACTCTTAATATGTCAACGATCTACACATTGGCAGTTTTCCTAATTCGCCACTTAAAAAGCAGAAATCAAACAGATTTCAGTTTGGAATTAGTGTGAAGAATAAAAGCATTAATAAGTAACTTTAAATGCTAATAAAAATAAATAAAACTGAATGTAAAATATAGGTGTTGTGATTAATTATAAATATTACAGTGCATAATACTTCTAAACATATTTTTATAGTTACAAAATGAATTACATTATTTGTGTAATGTTATATAGTTTATTTAAACTTAAATAGAATTGAATTAAACAAATGTTTAGCTCACTTTATGGTATATATTCCACATTAATATATATTATTAGTAATCTGCTAAAGGAACGAAATGTAAAATTAACAGGAATTATAATCAGAAAACAGCAACACATGATATCTGACCACAGATCATATCTGTCATAAACAGCTCGGATAATGGATTTCCATTGCAGTAGCTGATTAAATAACAGTCCATGCAGCACATATCTTGTCTATGCACGACTACGATTAAAAAAAGAGCAGAGTACGTGAGGTACACGGATACCATTTACAGTTGCATCTTTGAACATAAGTGTGTGTGCGTGGGTGTGTGTTAATGATTAAACTGTGTTGGCTTTCTGTTCATCTCTGATTGATAACTGGTATCCCTGTCTCCCCACGGGCCCATTAAGAACCTCTTGTCTGTGTTCCTGTCACAGCTCGTGCTTCGAAAGAGCGCATCACACTTCCTCCCCGGCAGTGTCGGGATAGGATTAAACGATCGTCTGTCCCCGATGAGCGCAAATGAAACCGGATCAGCTCTCCGGTGTGGTAAAAATCGCTGCACCTCAGCAGAATACTTGGCATTTCTTAAATCAGTATCAGCTTTCGGTTTCAGCATCACTTTTGGCTTCCAGACATAATGTCAATCTGTGATCCATAAATCCTTTTCGCTGAAGCTTTAATAAAAATATTTAGCTACGCAACTGTATGTGATACGCACCAGGAAAGGAAGAGGAGATGACGAGATGTTCCTTAACAAGATTTCAAGGTGTCTTACAACTAATCGTTTGTCCGTGACTTTAAAAACCAAAGATTTATTAAATACAAAAAGATCCTGGGAAAAGGGACACAAGTCGGTGTGAAGAATTCATAAGTGTAATGTTTCTAAATGCTACCAAGATTAAATTAATACGCCTCTAAATGTTCATTTCACACTAGATCTTTTGGCGAAGAATTGGTTCGGTATGTCGTTTGTGTTCAGTTTATTTGGTTGATGTGAAAACCAGAAAATAGTGTTTGAAAGATGGCTCTACTAAACATAATAACACATGAATTGACCATTTGAGAGGAGT
>JAUMHR010000047.1:5447192-5462471 GCA_032361145.1 Enteromius fasciolatus | reverse complement strand
CAAGTGATTAGCACACCTGATTCTGATCATTTGAATGGGTGAGCGAAAACTTTTGGTAATATAGTGTATATAAATTAAATAAATATATAAGTTAGCATGTTTTAGAACATCATCATGGGGAGTAAATCATTTGTGTGTGAACTTTTATTGTGAAGTACACCTGAAGTGGGCGGGGCTTACCTGTAGACAAGCCACGCCTATTCCCACAGCACCAATAATGAGCAAGTGATCTGCCAGGAACTGCTCCAGTTTAGTGATACAGCCGCCCTGTGAGAGACCACAGCACTGTTTAATGTATCATGCTCTTTTCAGTGTCAACACGCATATGTGGATGTGTAAATTGATTTATTTTGCAGACTGATGAAGAGTTACTGTTTTTTTTTATTGTGTGATTTAATGGACAGTATCGCGGATACTGCCACAACATATCCCGTATAGACTAAAACTAATGGCCCACTAGAGACCAGTAAAACTAGAGTCGTATTGTATTATGTATTACACCGGAGCTTGGTTCCCAAAGAATATATACAGAGAGCTTGGCAGCCTTAAACTGTAGTGTTACCTCACACTTTACAAACTCATATATGTTACCAGTCACACCTGCTTTGCTCACAGCTGTGCTTTCTTAGTCTAAATGACTCCCATGGGGCGTATAACACACTTTGTGATGATATGGTTCACTGGTGTATTGTGGTTCCCACAGACAACGAGGAAGAAACTAAGCATGTGTTAAGCAAGTTAAGTACAGATGAATAAACACATGTTGTGTGGGAGCTGACTTGAGGTTAACAGTGTTTGACACACCTCCACCTTGTAGATGTTCGAGGGGTGGTCTCTCTTTCCACACTGAGGGGTGATGGTCTTACAGCAGCTGTCAGGGACCAACCGCTTTTCTGCTTTTGAGGACATGATGTATACGCTGTGAGTCCAGTCAGAGGAGTTGTTGCTTCCACAGCACTTGAACTAAAAGGTAAAAGCGAGGGAATTATGGTTAGGATCAATTAGGATCAACGTGCAAAAAGGGTCTGGTATTTTAAAGGTATGGAGAAACTGTTCACAGCAAGGATTTTACATGACGTTTATAGTATGTAGTTTGTGGAGTGAATCTAGTTTAGATTAAAGTGCTGGTAGTCAGAAATAAAATAAAATAAAAAATAAAATAAAATAAAGCATTTTATTTTAGTATAAAACAAAAATAAACATTGAATAAAAATAAATGAATATAAAAACAAATTAAACAATAATAAATATAAACATTCAATGAAATAAAAATATAAAAAGAAATAAAATTAAAGCAAAATAAAAATAAATAAATTTTCATAAATAATTAAAATGAATAAATAAATAAAACAAAATAAAGCTTACCACTTCTTTTGTTTTAAATAATATATGTTCCATTACCATTACACAAAAACTATAATACAATTTAAAAATCATTTGCTCTACCCACATACTCTTTTTTTTTTGTCTGTAATCTAATTATATAAAATGTTCAATAAACTCATTCTGAAATTTGTGTTCACAGCAAAAAGCATAAGTGAAAAGGGCTAGAAACATGCAGGGATTTGGCGTTTCTCACATCCTGCTGTAGTCTGTCCACAGATTGAGTGATGCTCTCTTTTCCAGGTTGGTCGTAGTTCTCTGTCATCGTCTTGCTCAAGTGCTGCTTCAGCTCTTCACTCAGCTGTCAGAGACCGAAGAGAAGAGAAAGACAGAGAGAAATGAACAAAAAGATAGAGAGTGTGCAATATGCAGTGTCATCTGTCAAATGTCTCATCTCACCGGTCGGGTACAGTCCTACAACTAGATCCATCATAAAAGCAATTTGGAGGTTGGATTAGAGCTTTGTTTTGAAGCAATAGTGTCTAAAAGTGTGTCTGTTTACTCACAGCCTGGTAATAAACGTAGGCCAGAACACCAGCCACCAGCTCAATTAGGAAGATTAGAAGCAGACAGGAGAAGTACTGTAGGAACACAGGAACCAATGAACAATTAATACACAAAACAAATCAAACATCCTCTTCAGAAAACAGGAAATCCAGTCATTGCCACTTTAAATATGCTATACAAACTGTAAAATACTGATGTCATAATTATTCATGGGAAATACACATGAAATTAGTTTTGCTATTACACTAGTTTTTTTTAGAAAGTCATGAACATCATGGGGAGGTCCTATAAAAATAACACTGAATTAATGAAAGAAATATAGAAATCAATTGAATAAATAAATAAACAAATGTAATGTAATTTAACATTTAGCCTAACTTATTCAACTGGATTCATTAAACAAAACATTAAAATGTCACCAACAAACAATAAAAAAGTACCATGGATCGTTTGTTCAGAAAATGTTCAATTATTTAGTTTCATTTGCCTTTGTCTTTATCAATAGCATTTTAAATGGCTTCCCTCTAAATATCTTACAAATGGGTTGTTTATTCACACATCAACAATCAACATTCAAAACGTAGCCATGTTTTCCCTGTCATGGGGATGAAGTAAATAAAACTGGTTTCTAAGAAATTTCCTGCGCAGAGCTGGCAGAGGTGGAGATGTCTGACAGATGAAAATAAAAGACACAAAGACATTTTCCTCAGAGGAAAATAAAGCAATACATGACTAAACTGAATAGGCCGTCACAGTATTGTTGGGGGAGAGAGAGTGGGTGATAACAACCCCAAATCTGCCTTTGAAAATGTTTATTTCTTGTGGTATAATTGAAAACAAACCAAGCAACAGAAAAATGTTTTCAATACTATATATAACTCATGTCTTTTCTTTTTTCTATTTGAATTGCAATGCGAGTACTGAAGTTGAGCTGAAAAGTAAGTGTCCGTTACTAATCTATGCTGGCCCAATAGTGCACAATGCAACGCATTCTCCATAACACAACGAAATTAGCACAACACAATGAAAACAAGTCGGAGCACAACAAAATTGGAACAACACAATACAAACAAGGTGCAACGCGATGAAATTAGCACAACACAACAAAATTAGCACAACACAAAGGAAACAGCAAGTCGCAGCACAACAGAATTAGCACAATGGAAACAAGCACAAAACAATAGACACAATCAGCAACACAACAGAAATACCAAAACAAAACGAAATTAGCACAACACAATGAAAACAAGTTGTGACCCACAACACAACAAAAACAAGTTGCAACACAATGGAAACAAACCTTCAAATACAGTAAAATTAGCACAACATAACTAAATTTGTTCTACGAATTGTGACAAGTGAAGTTGTTAGACAAGTTTCTGGAGAAGCGGTAACGCATGATTAGCCACGACTGGCTCCGCATCTTCCTAATCAGGTTTCGTCCAATCATATTCCCAAGCTTTCCCCTTAAATAAGCCCACTATTCATTCCTTCCTTATCCCGTTACGCATCCCTCCTCCACCCCTTCTCCACCTTTCGCGCCTTCCTTGTCCAGGGGGGCTAGCGGAGTTCGAGCCGGACGCCGAGCTCAGCCCTCGCTAGGGTTTCAACCACTAGGCCTCGGAGTTCGCCGACCTTCCGACTTGCCCCCTGGACAGCACACCAAACTAAGGAAGCGCGCACTCGTAAATTTAATTGTGTTGAACAGAATTTGTTGTGTTTTGCACTGCTGGGCCATCACACCAATTAGCCGAATTAAATATAAGCAATGAACAAAAATATGCATTTATGCACAAAGACTGTCGACCAAACCACAGACCCAAGAGATGCCACAAATCAGGAGACAAACTGTTTGTCAAAGTGGATGTGTCTGAGAAAAGAATAAATTAGGGCAAACAAACACAAATACACTGTACACACACATTCATACATATGACAAGTCTCTTCTAAAGGTCAAAAGAAAGGACAGGAAGTCCAGTGTAATTTATATAAACACCAACACAAGCACTGTAGCTAATGAAATAAACCGATTCAAGGTTATTCAAACAAAACAGCGTACCGAACAGCTGTTAACCTCACGGCAGCTGCCACGTGTGGACGTTTGTCTATGCATTTATATGTTTTTTCCCATAATGCAATGCACTCAGATCAGATCAGCAAAGGCAGTCTCCTCATTACTAATTCCTAGCGAGGTGGCGCTCCTCTGTAGATTCATACATCTGAGCGAGAGTGGGCTATAAATAGCACTGCTGCAGTGGCAGTCACAACCTTGCTCGTCTCGTTCTCACTTTCGAACAAACAAGAGGTACTATCTTTTTTAAAAAATGGCGAGAAAGCAGATGGCTGTCAGCTCATTTGTCTTGGTTGCCACGGAGCCAGTTTTGCTATATCTATGGACACTCAGTGACGCCCAACTCAACTCACAGGTGACAATAACTGAGATGAGCAAAAAGAGGCCGGGATCTAGAGCAATTATATCTAATGAGTGAAGCACAATGGATAACTTGGCACGACATAATGTCCTCTCATTCATCTCTATTCTCTCACCGTGGACAGACAGCTCCTCTGTTCTCGTATGACGGCACAGCAGCCCAAGAACCCAGTGACCATCACCAGCCCACCTGCCAGGATCAGGATGTAGGCGGACACGGCGAATGTACTGGAGGCCAGCAAGCTCAGGTACTCTCCTTTATCAACCAGCGTCCAGATCCCGACACCCATCACTACCCCGCCGCCCATCTGGAAGAGAAAAATGCATCTTGAGATATCAGACTATATACCAAGTTTAAAGGGGTCAAACAAAATGTCTTTTTTAGTCCAAAAGTAACATTTATCATGAGAGTAAGCCACAAAAATGGCTTGTTCTGAACGCTATAATGAATATGAACACACATGACTTCAGGAAGAGGGAAAAAATTTAATAGATACACATTTTAACAGTGTATCTTAACAATGCGGATTCTTGTGATGGTTTTATCATATGCATAGCACCCATTCACTACAGAGGATGCACTGGTAAGCAATTAATGCTAAATACACAAATAGGAATACATAATAAACATATGGATTTACATGCTAAGTGGCCTAAGTGTCTGTAAATTTAAATTAGATTTTGATTGAATTAAAAAAATGTGCACATTTAAAAAGGACTGGTTTAGATTTTTTTTTAACAATGTGTGAAGGGTCAGACAAACAGATTAAATTAAGGTAAGGTAAAATAAAGGTATTCAAATGAAAGAAAAAATAAAAACAGTAGACTGTAGTTTTGAATAGATGGCTAGGGGCAAACAATTATGGGTAGAACAAAAAAAAACAACAACACACAATGGTGTTAATTATACATATCAAATTGAAACTCCTGTTTCGAATGATAAACAATTATTTTATCATTTGACAGGCATGTCATTAGTTAACCAACTCTAATAATCATTCATTTACCCTGGGATTTCAGCACAGGTTAATTATCCACCTGTGTGGTGCTGTGCAAAGTAAGCACTGCATTAATCTATATGCATACACACTCATTTGTGTGTTTCTTAAGTCGGAAACTGAGGTAATTCCAAATAGTCTCCTCCTCCCTTCCAGCTCTTTCCATGACACTCTCCTCCAGTGCCAGACTCAAACAACAACTATCCCTAAATCCCATTGTTTCTTTAATACTTCCTGAGGTGCCTGCATACCACACACAGTCAGGACTCAGAGTTTGAGGAGGACTTTTCTTTACTGAATGAATGACTAGTGTATATGCTTCATATATTTCAGAGGTTAAACTTTAAAGGAATCGTTCACCCAAATATGACAAAGAGTCATTACTAACTCAACCATTCAAACTTCCATGATTTTTTTTCCATGCAACAAAAAAGGTGCATATAAAAAAGTGAAAACAGAGTGAGATACAGATTTAAATCCGTTTGTAACGCCTTTATGGTGCCTTTGTGTGCTTTTTAAACTGTTAAGCGTTGCAACTGCATTAAAAACACAACCAGTGCATATTCAGAACTTGTCTGTTTGGGTTCCATAAAAATGGTCAGTCATACAAATCTGGAATGACATGAGCGTGAGGAAATTATGGCAGAATTTTATTGTGGGTGGACTAGCCCTTTAAGTCAGTGGATATTTGTACAGGGTTGTGCATTCTGGTTTAAGGTGTGGTTCTGAATCATTTCCTGGACTTCTCTTTTTTGGTCAAGGATTCATGGAAACTGCAGTAGAGATGTAACTACAAAGATTAATTTAGTTAAACAATACTATGCTCAGATAGCAGGATACCACTCAGAAACAGATTCAACTCTAGATGGCACTGTACTTGTTGATCCAGTGCACAGGTAGAGGAAGGAAGAGAACAAGAGCAAGAAGATGATGGGGACAAGACTCAAGTTAGGAACGTCAGGCTCTTTCATTCACATAAACACTTTTTCTTTCATCGCCTTGTCATTTGTCTCTCACTGCATTTGATATTTCATAAGAATGCTACCCACAATAGAATATGGAAATAACATGTCACTTTATGCGTGATTTAGTGAAACAACAGCACAAAATCAACATTATAGCTTTAAACCTTTGCTTTAAAATACAATCCACACTCTGTAATATTACTTCTTTCACAAAGAAAAGAAAACAAATCAATCACCTGCTGTCCTCTCACATCAAAATCCAATAAAATATTCTTTTGAGACTGCTTTTGCTTGTAAACAGTGCTTGAACTATACACATTTCTCTCATGATTCAGACAAAACAATGCTTTTACTGGAGAAAGCTATATTTTGGATAGTCTTGCTGTTTGTTAGAATACATTAAAATGTATTGTTTTTGACAAACACACTGCACACTGATGTTAATTGAAGGACTGCAGTAATGTGGATTAGTGATGTTTTAATCAGCTGTTTGAACTCTTATACTGACGGCACCCATTCACTGCAGAGGATCCATTGGTGTAATGCTAAATTTCTCCAAATTTGTTACAATGCAGAAACTCATCTACATACATCTGGATAGCTTGAGGGTCGGTACATTTTCGGTCATGTTTAATTTCGGGGAGTATTATTCTTCCAAGCAGCAAAGCTGATCTGAGACTCACCCAAAACAGGAAGTTGAAAACGAAGAGGAGGTACTTGAGACACACCGTAATCCAGTCATCCTGCTCATCCTTATACAAGCTGCCCATCTCTCCTGTTGGTGAAAAGACCACAGATGAAACAGAAAGAAGTTCTCATGAAACAGTTTTTGCTCACTCTTTGTGAATTAACGAGGCAAAATGGGAAAAGGACAAAGAAGAGGAGGTGGGCAGGAGCGTAAACAGGCTTTTGGAAAGATGGCAGTCAAACGCTGTTCTTTTCCATGACATGTTAATTAACAGCTGTGGCCCATGGGTTTCTGCCACAGACAGACGACATGTTCACGTCTCAGGGCCTAGTGTGGAGGCGGCGCGTGTCAAAACAGCAGCCATGTATGGCCGATAAAATGAGGGTGTTTGGTTAGAAATGGCTGAAAACACAACAAAACTACCCACACTGCTGGTTTGAACAATCTTGACGATACCGACTGGAGTACCAGATTAGAAAGGTGACTGACACGTTCTGCTCCAAAACATTAGACTACAGACTTCGATGTACAAAAAAATCCCTGCTATAATGGTTATTATAGTCTGGATTTTCACAGTAAGACTTATCGATTTTTTTTGGATACTGAGGCAGAAAGAAGTTGTTGCGGGGACGTATTGATTTGCTGATCACGTGTTGTAAATGTATGGAGAAAGGCCTCGCTGCATGTCAGCGGTAATCACTTAGAGTGCTTTTTCTAAAGGGTTATCTACCTGTATTGAGCAGTAAATACAGATTATTTATGATGGTGATGGACTCCAAATGCAGAATTTTGAATTTGAAATTAGGATTTAGTGCAAAATAATGTTTTATTCATTGCATTTGCATTTATTATTGACCTCACTGTGAAGGTCTGCCTGATAAAGACAAACTACCCTCTCGTCCACTCTGTTGACAGACCGCTGGTTTTGGCTGGGATTTGAAACACATGCAGGCTCTGTGTCGTTACGGGTTACCACAAGTATTCAAAGAAGTGTTTCAGGAATTTTAAAGTAAGCCTTCTTATTTACTCCATATGCTGATTTACTTCAAAAGAAAGTTGGGTTATTAAAACATTTCATAAAATATTACATTTTAAACCACACCAACAGATATATAATTTTCTTTAAAGAACATACAATAAAATATACTGTTAACATAATAATATAGGTGCTATTAAATTTTTACATTACTACCAAAGGCTACCAAACTATTTTAGGCTGGTTTAGACGCGTTTTTGTTTGTTTTGTCTTTCCTATAAAGTAGAAAAGTTCTGTAAAGTAGGTTATTAAGTTATATTAAGCTTTATTTCTAATAATTCTAATAATAACCTATTTTCTACTGTACATTAAGTAGCCTAACACATTTTAATGTAGCAGTTCTTTTTGTAAACAAAAAAGCAACATTTTTGCTGATAGCATCAGGTTTATAAGGTTACGGTTGAATGAACCTGAAAAGGTGCTTTGGTCTATTAATACAGCGTTTCACTTTCGCTCTGTTTCCTCTCTGGTGTTTAGTTTTTGTTGTGGTTTCCTCCCCAACGAGTGTGACACGTTTACTCAAAAATATATTTTTTAAGCCACGGATGCTTTTCATTTCTGAGCGATGAAACACTCAATAGCATGAGAAAGTACTCATCTGCGCATTTAAATTATTTCAGTTTTCGCGTAATTCTATCCTCCCCCTTTTCTTTCAACACTCCACATACAATGAACGCAATGGTGGCTGTCCCGAAAAAGAAAAAGAAGACGTGGTGATTCAATGCAGCCGATTCATTTCTTTCCTCCCTCGGACTTTGGCCTTATACTTTACCGCAAAACGCATCAATGTTTCTCAGTTGCGTTGATCCTGCGACACTTTCCGCGCTCAAGAACGTCTACAAAATAAAACTGCGTTGTGTGATGCACACTTCAGTATTTTTTTCTAGAACCACCTGCTCTCGTGTCGCGTTTGGGACAAGCAATGTCCCTTTTCGTCGCACAAAAGAGAAAACATAGTGTTTAAACTTACCTTAACAGTAGATAAAGGTTTTTTCCCCGGGCAGCGAGGCTTGTTGCTCCGCAGGCGCGTGTCCAGTCGGCGGGGGTATCGGAGGGTCAGCGCAGGATGTGAGGAGGAAATACAACTACAGCCCGCCCCTTCATCTCATGAGATTAAATACAGCGAGCTGTTCATCTTCAAAGGCTGCTCGTGGACTAATAACTGTTATTAGTGCTTTAAGTAAGTTGCTTTGTCCCATTCTTTCAAAAAATCAATTGTTTTCCTCTCCTGGGGTTGAATTTGAACTGGACTCACGTGATCCGCAAACGTACAGTGCTGTTAAATATTGTAATTAATGACATTTTAACAGAATGCAACTGTAAAAACCTGTTCATTTTTAAACTATTTAAATATTTAGGCCTGGATTTAAAGGGATAGTTCATCTTAAAATAAAAAAACTCTCCTCATGTTGTTCCAAACATTCCAAACACAAAATAAAATTTTTTTAAGAATATTGGTAACCAAGGAGTTGGCAGTAACCACCATATTACTATAATACCATACATAATACCATATTACTACATATGACCATTATTACCATATAACTGTTTGCTTCTAAATATTTTCTTTTCTGCTCAACAGCATTAAAAAAATTGTAAACAAATTACAGATTGTTCATTTCATGTAATATGCAATTTACTTGCATATTAAATCATTCCAATCATATGGATTACACAGTACTAACAAAACTTAATGTGATGCATATTTGTTATTCGTTCGTAAATAAAACAAGTAAGAAACATATGTTATTTGCGTAATTTATTATGGATTTGCATCTATTTGATTTCATTTAATAGGCCTGATTAATATTTTAAAAATACATTCATTCAAATTGCTTAATCAGCTTAAATATGTTCATTGTAAAACAAATTTTAACATGATATGACATGACTAAAATGTGGTTGCATGTGGAACAAGTGTATGAATTATTAGCCATTAATAAAACTATAATTATCTTATAATATGAAGAAAGCTTATATTATATATAGGCTATATATATCTTATATTTATTATTCTATGTTATTCACATTTATTATATTTTAACTATGTTATATTACATGGAGAAAGTGTGTATTTTATATCTTATATTTATTATTAGATTTTATTAAAGTTATTATATTTAAGCATATGAGTCAAACACATTATAATTCATCAGGAAACAATTGTTGCAAACACATTTCTTTTTTTTATTATAATTTATGTTCAACTAGAGTTTTTTTAGTGTTGCATTTGTGTTTTTCATGTTTATAACATTATTTCAGAGCCATGTAAGCTTTGAGGAAGTATAGATTTGTCATAAAGATTCTTTTAATTATTTTAAGCACCTGCATCTTTCAATGTCCCCCAGCTGTGATGAAAGCAAGGACACGACAGGGACAAAGTAAATTATGCTTCCCAATGGATGTCAATAATTCACATTCACAAAATCTTTCACATTATGGAAATAATCCTGACAGTTCCTCGATGCATTTAGAAATTTGATCCCAAATGCCAGTTGTACTCTCTGCCCTATCTGTGCGCAGAAGATCCTCTGTGTGCCTTTCTCTTTCAAACCTCAATCCCAGTAACCTAATAAAGTCTAAACCCCATTAGGAGAACACACGCCGCCATAGGCAGAGGATATAAGCTGCAGTCACCTGTCTGTGACACAGTTTTCCAGCTGAAACAGCATTAGAGAGGAAAATGTTATTCATCACGTCTGAATTAATGGAAAGAGTCTACTGAGAGAGCGTAGAAACCACTTAAAGTGAGAAATGCCATTGCTAATCTGTATTCTGGCTCTGCTAGGGCTCCTAATGGAAATGAACACAAACTAAAGCGCATTGAATCTTAGATTAGAGTTCTGCATCTTCTATCTGTTTTTCCTGATAAAAAAACGTCTGTTGATCGAAAATAGTTTTCATTCTAGGAGTGAAATCAGATGGAAATCCAGGTACAAGCGGTGACATGAGGGACAACAAACATACAAACGCCGGGAAGATGCCAAGAAAGGATGACATTAACAATGCAGCAGATGACAGAGAACTTTGAAAAGGAGCTCAGCCTATTGAACTGATGTTTATCCTTTTGAATTTGTCTCATTGTGATTCCCTCCTGGTTCTGTCTGGTTTTGTCTGCCGCTCCTGTTATTTTATTGTTGTATCCTCATGGCGTCCTTAGTTCTAAGCTATTAAATGGCACCTTCATGGCGGACGGCAGGAGTTTGTGTGTATATGTGTGAACGGACACATGAAAACGGCCCTCGGGATAGTGAAAAGGACAAAAGAAGCCTACTGACTCACAGACCAAAAATGTACATGCACACAATTCCTGCATAAAGTCTCAGAAAAGGTTTTCATTTAGCAGACAGACGACAAGACCAAGGACAATCCTGCTGTTTCAGAACACACACCCTCAGGCCATTCAAAATGTTTCCTCATCAGAACAGATTTAGAGAAATACATTGCATCACTTGCTCATAAATGAATCTTTTGCAGTCCAAACAGCTGTTAAAGCATCATCAGAATAATCCGCAAGTAATCCACATAACTCCAGTCCATCAATTAACGTCTTGTGAAGCAAAAAGCTGCATGTTTGTAAGCAACAAATCTATTGTTAATATTAAGACATTAAGTTTAAACCAACGCTTCTGAAGATAAGACAGTAAATATGTTCCACAAGTAAAAAAAAGTCTATGCACGTTGTCTTCTCACATCAAAATCCACCAAGGTCTGAATATATTTGGTTTGAATATGGTGCTTGATCTTTGCATATTTCTCCAGATATAGAAGAAATAACTAGAGAAAGCAATATTTGAGGACTTAATTATAATATTATTTATCTTACTTATGGATTTGTGTTATACAAACAAGCAGTTTATGTATAACTTTCATTACTTGTGAATTACTGAGATGTTTTTATCAGCATCATTCTGACGGCACCCATTCACTGCATGCAAAAGATCCATTGGTGAGAAAGTCATGTAATGTTACAATTCTCCAAATCTGTTCAGACGAAGAAACAAACTCATTTACATCTTGGATGGCCTGCGGGTACATTTTCAACAAGTGTTCAACTACTGCTTTAAAAGCGAGATTACACAACTGAAAGAAAAAATATGTGCGATTCAAGGATGCTTGTTTAACACAAACAATCTCAATGCCAGAAAAAGAGCGACAGGCTTCTGGAAATTCAGAAAATAATTAGTGTTTTGGCCGTTCGCTGCCCACATTTTCTCCTGGATATGTTTTAAGCGTGCATGAGTGTGTGTGTGTGATTGACAGTGTATGATGTTGTGGTGCTGTGTGCGAGTGTGTGGTATTACTCAGCGTGCGTGGGCATCCGTCCTTCAGTGTTATACATGAGCAGCCCATGTGTTGGAAGTCCTCTCAGCAGGATACAATAGAGCGTACCTTTATTTCGGTCTAGTAGATCACACCATGAGCTCCATTACTGTGAGTGCTGTGAAATCAGCACTGATTGAGTTTGTTTATTTTGTTGACATTCTCAGTGTTAAGAAAACATGATTTTAATTGCTAATTCCACGTTTTTGGATATTTGGAGAGGACGTTGATCTTTAAACTCATTTAAAATGTATGTTTGTGTGTGTGACAAAAGAGAAAGCGTATATGTTCTGGCCAGGACTGCCTCCCACATTAGCTTCAGGGATTACACAAGCAGATGAGTGGGTGGCATGTAAAAACAACGAGGGGGCTGCCGTTCAACTCCAAATCTAGAATCCCACACCTCTCTGTGTATGCAGACACTTATGAACTCGCCCCACTGTGGGCTTAGATTGGCATAGACAACAGCTGCTGGTAAACTTTCTTCTGCGCTAACCATAAATAAATGCAAAGAATAAAAATTTTGGAAAACAATATATATTTTTATGGGGGTGGCCTTGAACTGCAGTCTAAAAACAAATTAGATGCATTATCATAAATCAGTGGATGTCTAATTATATATGCATAATGAAAATTATATATTTTTTATACATTTTATTTCAGTTTTAGTTATTTTAGTACATCAAGTTGCACTTAATGAAAAAGAAAATGTGTCTTTTACAACAAGCTGAAATAAAATGATTTTAATATATTTTATTTTCTATTGCTTAATGTTCATTTTGTTTCAAATAATGATATGATGATATATTTTCATTATATACTTTTAGTTATTTTTTAGTTTTTACATTTAGTTATTTTTTTGGTATCTGGGGTCTCTGGGATACCCAGTATATTGTACGTAATGCAATATCCATTTTATGAACATTTTATTCAATTTAATTAACACTTCAGGAGGACTGAAATTGTGTTGGAAGGAAATTTAGGAAAGGGAAATCCTACAATCTGGAAACTCTCAACCTGATATTTCACTACTGCATATAGTTTTTGAAATATTTAAAGGTCCAGACAAGACGTGTATGGAGTCATGGGGTTCGCATCCCAGGAAATGAACTAATAAGATATAGGCTGTACATTGAATGCAGTGCAATCGCCTGTAAATGGAAAAAGTACATGTTTGTCTGAAAAGGTTCAGCCTTGAAATGGACTAAAATGTAGTCGGCCTTGTGTCCTTTATTTTGAGAACGTGGAGGTGCGATACTTGTGTGGGAGGCACTAATTCAGCTACTGATATCGCTCCAGTTCTGCACTCGCTGCGCTCGAGTTCAGTCAGCAGTCTTTTAACTCCAACTTTCAGCGTGATCCAGACGCAGTTGACTGACCGCAACGCCACGAAGTGGACAGCTGGGCTCCGATGACATGTTAAGAGCTGAAAAAATAACGGATTGTCATGTTAAACCGAAATAAAAGATGCATTCTAGTCTGTCAGGCTCCGTGTAACGCGGCGATGCGCAGCGGCAGGTGATGTGGATGCTGACGCGTCGGGGCTCAACTGGTCTCCAAGTGGCGCTTAGAACCTGTGGAAGAACTTTAGCACGACTGGCTTTCAGTAGTTGTCGAAATCATGGAGTTGAGGGACTATCCAAGAAGTCTTTATGACAATTTCAGTATTAGTTTCCATTTAGGCATTTATTGTTTATTAAACACTGCTGCGCGAATCAACAAATGAGTCGTTTTAAAGCGCTGATCTAGTATTGCTCATTGCAGTACGTTTTAAAACTTTTCTAGTACGTTTAGTGACAACACTTGTTCTTATCGAGTTAATCCGGATCCCGTTGGCTCGTATGGGACTGAGGCACTCATCGCGGTGCCTGCTCCTGCGGAGAAAGATGGCGGAGGCAGAGAGCTCGGAGGTAAGTCAAAGATTCCTTAAATCGTCTGTAATAGAGCAGTGCTCGTACAGACATTCATATATGTACTTCTAAATCGCTTCAGATTTATTGTAGACGTTTCCTGTGCGTTTAAGTTCACGTTTGCGTAAAATGACGCGCTGGTTTGGAGGTCATACAAATCAGTGTCCGGTGATGTGTATGACTATGCAGGCTAAAACCCACAGCGATCCGAACTAAGCAGAACACGTCCGATTTCCCAGGACAACGTCTTAAAAACGATCACACAGACCACACGGAAAGCTAAATATAGAGGTTTATATTAATATTTATGTTGCGCCTAGGGTTGCGTATAGATTAAGCAGGCAGACCATGCAAGATGTTATCCAAAATCTCGAACGCAACAGATTAGTGTAAAATTCGTTCCTAAACCATGCAGTAAGACGATAAAGTTGGTCGTGTGCTTGTTGAACTGAGCAGTCATTGCTCTTTTATGTAGTCTACTGGGTCATCGCGAGACGGCTGAGCGCTGTCCTTGGTGCTGCAGTATTTTGCCCCCCTCCCCAGCTCATTAGCATATTCACCTTTGCACACCTGATTTTAATGTTGACGTTGTTAATAGGTTACTAAATAACACAAGCCCTGAATAGCAAGGTGAAGAAAATTACAAGGTGAAAAACACATTCTGTGCCTTCTGTCCATAAGCTCTGTTAATTGTTTTTCCACACTATTTTTACAAAACTATTTTATTCTCATTTGATTTGAATTAATTAATGTATTTATTCCCTCACTCTTTTTAACACAGGAAAAAAAAACCTGAAAAAAATTCAACTTTAAAAAACATCTGTGAAAAGGAGCCTCAGTGCCTTACATCCATCTGTTTTTCACACATATTTTTTGTACATAACTGTCTACTTTTTAATTGCTTTTTGGCATTTTTGTTTATTTATTTATCAATCAGATATAAATAATTTGCAAAAATATTGCGAAAAGTTTTTGCAGGAAAAAGAGCCTCAATGCCTTTTGTCCAGGTTGTTAATCTATCTATCTATCTATCTATCT